>JAHZNE010003697.1:0-32838 GCA_027744055.1 Callyntrura sp. NNG-2020
GCCCTGTTTTTTCTTATAATAATTCCCATATAGCCTCGCCATATACTGGATTGCTTAGAGAGAACGATAAATACTCCTAGAATAATAAAGATAACGATAATAATAAAATAAAACAACCTGAGAAAACGACGACGATACATTCGTGTAGGAAAAAACTTGACACCGGTCTATAACTTGAAATTTTGAAATTCATATTTACGTAAAGACGGAATCGCAAAAACGAAATTCTTCTTCACTTCTTCACGAAATGAGTAATGATACTAATCGTAAAAACTGGTGACACTCATCCGTGATTTATTCAATCTTGTAATAAAACCTCATCCCTGGTAAAATGTAGATCACTATAATCAAATCATTACCAAAGAAGAAATAATGTTATCAGCAGGTAAGCTAGTAGAATGTACTTTTTGTTTGTTTTGGTATAGGTACACAATATTATAGTGTAATAGTAAAAAATTCCATATAAAGATTCGGAAGTTGTAGTCACAGTTGGCATTAGTACAATTAATTACCAGCTCATTTTTTATCTTGATTAAATTTTAAGATAATTGCACGTTCGCAACATTTTATCTTCAGGCGGACAAGAAAATCCAATTGATTTATACCTAGTACCAAGGCATGTTGGCTCAGATGTGGTATACATGTCGTTTATACTTATATAACGTCTAATTAGACTTTAATAGCAAAAATTACAATTGAAGGCGGATACCTTTATGATTTATCTCTTGAATGTAGCTGTCGGCAGTGGGTAGTTAGCTTAGTAATTAAAATGGAAAAGTAAAGCATGTCACCGGGTGCCACCTTTGATATTTTTCAAACTTGTCATCATGTTCGTTGCTGCTGAAGTTGACACAACAAATTGACAGAGAAATAGTACAAATGTAATGCGTAATTATGAATTGATTGCTAGTACAGAATTGGTATGACGTTTATGACTTAATCAACACTTTGAAGAGTTTTTAAAAACGCGCGGTTATCTGAAACCATCCTGCGACTACACTTTTTGAGGATTATTATAACTACTGCTTCAAGTATGGTTTAGATGATAAAAGCAAAGTTATGCGTCCATCGGTGTAAAACAATTTTTTGATTTCATACAGTTTGCACGAGAGGAGAAAATCTTATGGGGAGATTTCACTAACTGTAAAAAATGCGCAGAATAGGTAGGAAGAATGGAAACTAATAAGTTAAAATGAAGAGTATCACCTGCTGCGTTTCCAATATTTTTGGTATTGTTATCGTGCTCAAAATATTACTTCATTGTCATGCGCTGTATAATAAAAAATTTAACTTTTTTTCGTGAAATGAGAATTGCCGACGGCGGCTGCTTACTCGTAGAAAATTAAACAATACTTGTAGTTTTAGACATATTTAGTATTTTTATATAATATTACGGTACAGCGTAAGAAAATTGCAGTCCATATTATTATTATTATTATTCTGTAAATACAGAACACATAGTACAACATTTCAATCCAATAAATGATGTACCTTGCTTTACTCAAAATAAATCATTATTTTTTATTTCTTCTTCTTTTTATGTCTTGTCTCAACCTCTTTTCCTACTTGTTCTACGCGGAAAGACATACAAAAGAACTACAAACATTGCCTACAATTCTCATTCTTTGTGATTTAATGAAAGAAACTGGCATTGTTTCTTAACGGAATGCTTCCTTCGTATTTCTACGGATTTCCAGTTGCCAAACTCCTATTGAACTGAAATGTGATAGCATATTCACAAACTTGTCTTGTATATTGTATGCATGAAATAATAAGGAATTTTGTGTTCAGAGCCAAAATACTTTCTCTTCTGGACTCCTGCTGCCTGAACAAACTTAAAAAACAATGAACGACTTACTTTTTGTGATGGAAAATACGTTCCTTACATGCAGTATTGACTTTTGAGCTGTTGCGGCTGCCCTAACAAATTTAATTCGAAAGGACAGACTTGCAGGAAATTAACGTGATTTTAATTATATTAACTTTTTGTAAATTTTGAAAATCTCCACTTTTTAAGTAAATGTACAAGTAATTAACATTCCTTGAGTGTTCTTAAAGATTACGTGTACGATATGGGACATATCAATGCAAACACACAAAAATGTCAGTTTATGAATAGAAAAACCTTGCATTTTCTGCTGGTTTTCCTGTTTTCCTACATGATTTTTGAAGTATCACGTGCCATGCACCATTCCCGAAAATACAAATAACAATATGAATGAATTAACCTGCTAATATAAATAAACGACAAAATGTATAACTTTCATCATATCATCACATCATTTTTAAAATGCTGCCTTCCTACAAAAAAGTCACAAAAACAAGAGTCAAGTTATCAATCGACATAATTCATTTTAATTTTGTTTTATTTATTCTTCATGCATAGAGATGAGCAAAAAACTTTGGTTTTCTTTAGGTTTTTTTCTTCCTTTCGTGTATTCGTGCCTGTCTATTTAGTAAAATAAAAGTTATGATGATTATAATGATTCTAATGATGATGACGATGATGTATATGATTATTTACGGTAATACATGTTATATGTGTTTATGTTCAGAATAACAATAAGAGGAGTAATAATAGGGATTTTATATCGATTTCTTATTTCCTTCATTAGTATTATTATTATTACAATGTATTTTTTTCTCTCTATTCTGAACGCTTACCATCCACTGTTCCTTCGTAGATAATGTTATATATTTTTTTCTTGTTATTTTGAAGACTCGAACATCTGATGTTAAAGTAAGTAATAATCATAATGATTTAATGACTCGTGGTGGTAGTAATGTATGTTGTAGTTTTGAAGGAAAGCAGTTGACCATCAGCAGAAAACCACACAACAGCAGAGTCGCTTATTATGCATAAATATTAAACAACGTCGTGTACGGTATCTGTCAACAAGATTTGCAAAAATTCCGCATCGCATCAACTCGTTTGAAGATGAGCATCAATAATGAGACATGAGCATGACTGCAATTAGCAGGATTTCAAGGGGAAATTAAATGCCAAACTTTTGAGTGGTTGTAATTTACTTTTGAGTTAAAAAGGATTATTCTTGCTGGCGCTCTTTACGTTTGTCGGAGTTTCATAATATCTGCTGAATGAAATATCTATAGGTGTGCGTTGAATATGCAACAAGCCTAACATTGTACTTTGATTGTTTGTAAGTGGCTGTTTTATTGTTTTCATTTTATTGCCTGTTAAGTCAACTTCATAATAGTAGGACGTAGGGCATTTGCTAATAAGTTACAAATAACAATCATCACAATCAATAGAGCCACTAACCAACAACGAGTCAGTTATTTACATTATTACAAGCGCTTTCATCCTGTTTAAAAAAGGTACTACTGGGCATATGTAACTAGTGTATGTAGACTCGACGTATTTAAAATAAATCCTATACTCAAAAGAATGAAAATCTCATAAAAGAGTTTATATCGAGAACATACAAGTAGACTTCCTATTAGGATTTAAAAGAAACAATGAGCTTCTAGCTGGAAATTGAAAGAAACTGTTTATAAAATGTCTTTATGTAAGTTTCTATCTATCCACAACTAACATTCGTGTTCAGGTGCGCATTAATTATGTTTATCATTCAATTTGCTTCTCCTAAATCCATGTTCTATCCCACGGAGCCAATGACTTTTTAAATAGGATAATCTCTCTGTGAAAAGGTAATTATATTGGGAGATTGAGACATGATGTTATAAATAGTCATCATAAAGTTGTTTCCCTGTACTGCCTGAAGAACTTATGCAAGATAACAAGGTAAAGCGTCAGTACCCCTGCAGCATGTATCGAAAGAATGCTAGTTTATTGCACTTGTTGGAAGATCTAGATCTGCCATCCGTGTGCACGATCGATAGGTAATAAACAGTTAACTAGAATATTTTACTAACAATATAATATTTATTAAATGTTTGTGGTATCTATTATTATTGGCTCACTTTTGTCAAGCACGTGTATATGCAATTTAGGCAGAATCATTGAGTTTAGCTGTTTGTTTGTAAGTATGATCACGATCGTTCACTATAAGTTGATTAGTACAGGGAGATTTTCCCCTCTTTGTATTGGGTTACATTTTTACTTTCCATTAGCTACTTTACGTTGAACTTGGGTATTTTGTTTTGTCTTAGTGTATTTTATTCATTTGAAGAAATGCATTGCATAGCCCAATGTTACTCGCTGTTTAGTCATGCTTTGAAAATACAAAGTGATTTCTAAAATTCTATGAATTTCATTATATTTAAAAAAAAGTATATGAACATTATTTTGTCTATATGTAATTTGCACAGATTTATTATTAAAGTTTAAAGAAATTATTATTATCCTTTGGCAAATTTTAAACATTATTGCTGAATAGTACATAAAATCAGAATATTTGACGTTAAATTGGCATTTAGAATCATTCGTAAATTATTTTATAGTGTGTACAATTTATTGTTACAGCGTTTCCTTCAGGTCCCATCCCATGCATTTCAATGTGTGGAGACGGTATTATTACTGATTACTAGAAGATAAGATAAGATGGTAGACAGATGTATTGGGACAAAGTGATGCCATACTGAATTTAATCCTTATACGCACAATTTGCAAGTGTTCAAAGTTTTCTATTTCAAGATACGGCTCATTAATGTTGTATGTAGGAGGAGGGAACTTTCATGTACGGTACGAGTGTCCGCTTTTTCATGAAGAAATAACTTCATTGAATATAATGTCCTTCAATAGCATGTTTCAAGTGGTTCTTAAATAATTTAAATACATAATGACAGTGTATTACGGTATGGTAGCTACAACGGGCTACGGGGAACTTTGAAATTTATATAGGAAAAAATTAATTAAATTAGCAAAAGGTTAAATAAGGCACTAACCATTATAACATAGAAATGGTCGATATATTTATCTCAGTTGCAAGTCGTTTCTGTTCCTCTCAATGATAGTGAGACGCTGCTGTCTTTGAGTTAAAAATTATAGATTGGGGAAACGCTTACGATTTTCCTGACCGACTTTCTCTAGGTTTTCATGAAGAGTAAACAATACTGGAAGTATGATTACATGACGGATCGGTACATTGAAAAGTATAAATTTTTCAATTTGGAAGATTTAGCTATCTGCATATGAAAATACAAATTCAATGCAGACAACGTACAATTAATATGAACTTTTATGTTCTTTCGAGAAAATAATGTGTATGAAGTATGAACTGACTACATTTACTTTGCCCATCCAGAGAAATTGTTTAACAATCTGTGTTTATTTCATGACTGCATATAGCCTACAACAGCTTATGAGTTGGTCCGTACTTTTATTTAAGATTTTACGGCATTAAAGCATTCGTTTTCAGCTTTTTAACCACTAATTATTCGTAAGCATGTCGGCATTTTAAGTTCTTCCACCTATGGATTCTTGAAATTATTGCCATTTCACATTAATTGAATTCGCTTATAGTTATTTTAATAGCGTGTTGAAATTACCCGTTTTTGCATCCGGGTAAGTTGTTTTTCGTGGTAGGATGTTTGTAGTAATTTTCAAAAACAAAAAATCATTCATTATAACGCCACATACCATGTACATTTCTAAAAAATCAGTTTGACAAAAACTGACAGCCGCAGTTGTTCATCTGAAAAGAAAGAAATAACAATCTCGGAGTCTTGGAGCGTATCAGTGTATGACGGCAGAAGAAAACAGACCGAAGGTTGAAAGTAGAAATCGTGATAGAAAATTAAAATCTGACAACTTAATCAACTCCGTTCTACAACTACACATTACAACAACCGGAGCAACACTAACACTACAGAATTAAATACTACATTTTAAATACGAAGATGCAAGATAACTTCGTTTTTGTGGTACGTTCTACATACATATTTTCAGGTAATGAAGCAATAGTAGAACATCCAGTGGTGTTGAAGACAGTAAACATTTATTTATCTTCATCTACAACAATATGAAAATGAAGCAGTTATAATAATTACTATTATCTCTGTTTGCATCGCTGTCGTCGTCATCGTCGTGATGAGAAATGAGTGAAAGAACGATCAAACTGAACTTGAATATTATAGTTATGTAGAATGAAACAACACAAGCTACCTACATTTAACTACAAAATGAACGATGAGGAGCAGTGAAATAAAAATGGTGACGCAGACAAAACACGACAGAAGCCACTACAAACCACGTTGAACTGAAATCATCTACTATAACATGAGCTGTGGAAGTTGGCAATTTTAAAATAATATACAAATAATTTTTATTTTTGAATAAAGTTTAAAAACTGCGATTCATTTTTGTTTTTTTGTCTAACATTGTGGCGTGGTACTTGAACGTATCTTGAAATTTTAAATGTATTTTTTTCGTATATATCTGAAGTTAAAATTTTTTAATCAAACGCTTTTTAAAACTGTTATAAAGCACATTTCTATAATTCTTAGAAATACGCTGTCTCGGGTTTCATCTTATTTTTCCCCAATTTCCTAGTACTAATAACACTATATATATATACATATACACGTGTAGTCCGAAGGTTTTAAAGAAAACTTTTAATAATTTTTTCTCTTTTGTCAAACAGTTTGCTATTGCCCTACAGCCCATTTTCATCGTTTTGTGAGTGATACTACAACGAAAGAATGAAGTGGTGAATGGAGTCACTAAACTCCTTTATTACCAGGCCACTACATCCTCATTTTTGTTTCGACAAAAACGTAATCTTACACATCTCTCCCTCAGAGCGCTGCATGATTTTCTTGGACATGATAATAATGATAATATAATAATAATTACCAATTACGAAATGGAACCATTTCCTTGGGAGATTTGTAGTAAGAGATAAGGCATTTTTATTGGAATCTTTATGAAATATACATTGCTCTCTTATATTCTCTTAGACCAGCGTTCAAAGAAGGCAATGTGCTATGTGCTCCACTATTATATTGTAAAATAAGTATTGTACCTGTGTCACGACAGAATGCATTGCACAGTTAATACAATACTAAATAATAATAGTGCAATGATGATTGTTGCTGTCTACTACACGTCCTTCGTTGGAGTTCATACAACTTGGCTACTTTACGTAGGCTCTGTCTGTTGTTGCTGAATCTAATATTACCAAAGAAGTATGTACACGCAAGTCTCGCCATTTTGCTTTGTTTTGGTAAATAATCTTTTTTTTCATTTCCAGCGTGCCACTGCCAAGTGCCAACCACGTACGATGTCTTTCTTGCTTTACTTTTTCTTTAATATTGGCACATTGCGAAAGGAAAAAGACTAAATTACAATATGCGTATTTTCATTGTACAATGATGGGATTTCAACACTACTAGGATTTTTCACACCACGCTCTTAATGAGAGCACATAATAATAATAAAGCGTTAATGTAGGCCACCAATAAAATTAGATTTAGTTTCAAATGACACTCTTTTTGTAACTCTAATTAGTAATGCAGAGCAGTAATAATAATGCAAGGCTGTGAAAGTAACTTTGAGACTATCTAATTGGCGCACTATTGTATTAAAGATGCTCATTTCTGGCGCGTACCTAGTCGTGTACGTTCTGTTTATTCTGTATACGTGTTTTTGCAGATGCATTTTATAAATTGAGATTGAAACTAACAATGATGAAAAACACATACAGTTCAACAAATGTAGTAACGTCCAATTTTGACTGATCTCCGCATTCTCTAGTCCGCCCCGCCGCCGATGCAAGCATTCTTTTATGAAATTGTATGTGTTGCATAAAAGAAGAAATTCTTTAGACCGTGGGAACTAAATGAAGCGTTCGCCATTTCTATGATTGAAAAAAGTGTATTACCTACCCTATTAGTAATTAGATATGTGTAGCAATCCTTGGTAGCAATACATTACTCTTCCCTAGCAAATTGGTAGGAACAATTACTCGAACAAAAAGTGACGACTGTTAGCAAAAGCCTATTACACGACAAGAAAGCCTCCTACAATCAAACACAAACTGCCGTAAAGGTTGACAAAAAATTAAATAGACTTTTCGCAAGGGTTTTATTGATCCTTAAAGAACCAGAACAATAAAATTTGTAGGTAATGTAACAGTATACTACCTACTACCTACATCCACATATTTGTTCGTAAATAAGATAACACATTGTTGGAATTAAAGGAAAAATTCCAATAAAATTATATTTACTAATACCAATTTTTAAGCAGCATTGTGGTAGGTTAAAAAAATCGAAATCGTAAGAACGTTTCTTCGTTTTGAACGTCGTTATTTCTGTATCTTACAGATGTTGGTTTGCTTGATAAATACTCGGAATTATTCACATAAACACGATTCTAAAGCTTGCCGAGACCCTCAACCTCGGGATCCTAAATTTAAAATTTAAATGTAGTCTAGCTTTGCCGTTCAAGTGATGCATTGTTGTTAATGACATAATCATGAATAATGACAATAGCCTAAGTCTGGAGAATTTTGAAAGCCTAAAGTAATAACAATAACATTCTTTCTACATAGCATCCAGTATATACGATGGGCATAGTGCCAAATCTCTGCATACTTTTCCGTTGGTTTTCAAAATCATTTTACATTTTATTCAAACCAAAATAGCGCCTTTAACAAATGCTGTAGCAAATATCGTTAGTGCATAACGCATTCGTGAAATATTCAAGTACATGCTACCATGCTAGAATCTCTCATCGGCCCATTGCATTTTCTACATGTAACGCTGCTTTGGAATGATGTGCTGCATTTGAGGATGAAGTAACATTTAATCTTTATATAAATATACGGTTCTTTAGACTACCTCGAGAATAAGCCTATTGCAACAATAATGCAGACAGAATGAAACGGGGAGAAGGAAGAGATATCAATGACAATCATTTAATGTAACGGGCTAAACAAATAAATCAACTCATGACTGTCCCAGCAAGAGTCACGAAATCACGATTAGATCCAAATCAAATATTTTCACTGACTGACTTGCGCCTGGCAGAAAACGTCCGAGAGATGCTCTTAATTTTGTTTTTCCTCACTTTTCTTACACTTTGTATTAGACAAACAATATAACATATGCAGGCAGACGACACATCCCTCTCGTCTTTTTACTTGTCCATTATCATACTCTCACTCAGCTCACAATACAATGTATCCACTACTTCCCCTGAATACTTTACTCGATTGATGATTGTAACATTGATAATATAGCAATCCGGGACAAAACTTTTGTGACAAAAAACGCTACAAACAAAGCAATCATATTTTGTTTCAAATACCAAGTATCGAACGATATGCGAACACAGTTTATGAAATTGGCTATTAATGTCAGCGATCTTGTATACACTAACGAGAACGAACCTGTGAAACTGTAATTTTATGGTGAAAATTAAAATTAGCAGCAGTGATGGTATTTGTATGCCCGAAAATTTTATAGCGTTGCTTTATTCGTACTCAGGTATGAAAACAATGACCTTAGGTACGTATTCAACTCATTGGTTTTATTCTGAAACAATATTATGTTTAGTGCTGAACCCGGCCCACGTTTTACATCAAAATCCTTTTGACCAGTACAAAAGTCTGGAACACAAAGAAAACAATGCTTTGCATTATTTTAAAATTAAAACGATACAAAGCCCGCTGCTGTTTTCCATTCCCCAACATATAAACCCACTGATAAAGTCACTTGAGTAAAAATCAAACTCTAACAATAGCAATACATCAGTTCATCTAGTTTTAATCACTTTTTCTATCCGGATAATTTTCTTTTGTCCACACAATTCTTTTTAATAAATTCTTTATCTTTATTAGTTATATGACATTTCAGTTTTTCTCTGTTTGCAACTGACTTCTGGCAGACGTTTTAATAAAAGAGAGCTGGCAATGGCACACCAATTAGAATAAAAAAAATCATCAAGCCGCTTTAACCACGAGCATTTAAATTAAATGAGGTGACTTGTGAAAAATAAATTCGTGTTTTCGTTATGATACAGGTAACACGGGTGTACACGTGCGTCATGTAGGGAAACCAAATTGTAAAGGTGTATGCATATAACGCACACATATACACTGCTGCAAACAAAACTTACATGAGCATTTTCTCACATGTTAACATTACATTGTGCTATTATCACTAACTGATCGGTTCGATTGTGTCCTGTATTTAAATGAAATGGGAAATGAAATATCTTTGATTTAAATCTGGTATAAATGTCATGCATCATTTTCAAAGTACACGGGAATAACAATAATGACGATAGTCAAGTGCAATTTTGTTTGATGTTGTGAAGGGGTTGTAGTTTAGTGTACCAGCGTCATCTTGTAAAATATTCAGCGTATTTATACCTCACGTAGAAGTTCACTTCTTCCCTTGTCCATAAAATCCTCAGTTTGTGGCATTGTACCCCTGCGTTGGTTGGCTGAATCCTAAGTGAGTACGAAATCGGATCGAAATATAAAAGAAGCCATGATATCAATAATAATAACAATATCTACATTATATATTACAAATTCGTGCCGTCTGAGTCAAAGTATCTTTACTTCAATTAATTATGACAGGTAAAGCCCTTGTTGTTCGTTTCATCCCCATCCGTCGTCCGTATCCATTTTATTCTCTCTGCATCTTTTTAACTCATCTCTCTAAATAGTCCACAACAACAATATGATTCCTGAGAAGAAACGAAAAAAGCCATACCACCTCCAACCAGCTCGTTTAAATATGTATCGATCGATTGCTGAGAGAAGATTCATCATCAGATGTCTGATGGATCTGTTCTTAGCATGACTTTTTCTTTTGTGGGAAGTATGTAGAGAGAAAAAACGAGTTCGACTGGGGATGATGTTGGCACATCTTTCATATAATAGTGCTAGCTTATATTGTGTATGGTTTGATGATGATGATTAGTGTAAAATTATGCTGTACTGCAGTACACGCAAAGGGAAAAGTGCTCGTTTTTGTGCTGCACAGGCAGGCAGTCTATCGATCGAGGTATTACGAATCTCCTCCCGTTTCCCATGGATTTATTTGCGGCTCCTGTCATAAAGAACGCAATAAAGCAAGCGGGTAGAAGGAAGTGACTTACAAGCTTGTAAACTCTTTCTCCTGTGTCGGTCGGTGAGTCTTTGACGCTCGTCTCCTTGTACGACGCTACAGTGTGGCTTATGCATGCCGTGGTACTGGGGCAATCTGGGAGTGAAATGTCAGAGGTCCCGTTCACCGACAATCGATGAATGAATACTATTAAGGCGGAAAAAGATTCTACATTTCCACATAATATGGCATGCTTCTCTCAGTCTTGTCTTTCGACAAACAATACAGTACACTTACATCTCTCATAAATGAATACTTAATGGGATCGAAGAGAGATTATTGCAATAAAAGTCGTGAATTGCTTTCCACATCAGTGAATTAAAGTACTTTTTAGTGAACGGTCATGCGATATATGATATCCGCCTTCACCTAAAACTCCAAACGATTAATATATTGCGGAGAGATATACTTGTCATATTAAGAATTTCGAGAGAGAAAAAGAATATTATTATACATCTTGATAATTATATAGTTTATTGAAACAGCATATTATATATACTTTTTTTCCTTCAAACCACTACCTTTACAAGTCCCGCATACAAAAAGACAAAAAAGAGTACTTGTTTATAGTAAAATTGATAGATTGTTTGAAGGAAGTTGGGAGAAGAAAAAATCGTGGCCAATTTCTCATATTGCTATCTCATAAGATTTTCTAATCCTCTCATGATACTATCAGTCTTTCAAAAAAGGAAAAAATAGGCAAAGCTTTAGATGATAATAATGTTATGATATTATGGTTGGTGATTAAAGAAATAAGGGAAATTAATGTAAATCTGTTGAAAAGTTGAAAGGTTTGCGAAAATGTACCTATGCATTCTACTATTATTTTTTCTGTCAAAAAGAGGGAGTGAAATGGAAGCATGAACAATGAATTAAAATAGAGAGAGAGAGAGAGAGGTACAAAAAACATCTTTATCTATTAGGGTTGAGACAGTTTACGTCTTTTTAACAAGACATGCCTTGCACAATGCAAGTGATATGGCATTCTGAAATGACTGCATGAAAATTAGGATCTCATTTCAAAAATGAAGAACGAGTGTTTTGTTTTAAATCTTAAATGCCAAGCCATCCATGTAGCCTTTATTGGCACAAAAGAAGAGAGAAAACAGCTTTGAAGTTCAAAAAGAGTGGATTGTGTAGTTGGAGCGTGCTTTTCGAAACAGTAATTATAATAGCGAGTACTTTTTAACATTTTTTAGGCATACAGAATAGCGATTTTGTAGGAATCCGTTAATATTTGCACAGCAGAGAAAAAAACTAAATCAGAGGTTGACAGAGAGCACTTTTTGAACTTTTTTTTATAAAAAAAAATCTAAAAAGTCGACGAAAGGTATAATGATAATGTTTCGAAAAGAATTTTTGGACAATGTAAATAGCATGCAAGTTTGCTATTTCGATATATTTCTATTATTATTGAAGGAGAAGAGAGGTGACTGATGACTTGTTCCTATCAAACAATCCCCACGATTTTTTTTACCCCTTGAATGGTATATGAGTGGATACTTTCGATGAGTTAGTACTCCACTTCAAGAAAAGCATAAGTGCAAGTGATTTGTGGGTTGATGGTGATGATGAGTTGACGATGATCGCTGAATACTGAATAGGAAGAGTTTGTCGAAAGATTCTTGATTCCTACTGAGGTGGTCTTTGAAACATCTTTCTTTGCCCACTGTTCTACAGCTAGCGAGCGAGAAAAAAAAAGATTTTAAAAGCTGTGTGCAAACGATTTAGAGACACAAAGATGCGAATGTGTTTGATAATTTTGATGATGATGAGGATGATGATGACGATGATTACAAATCTAACGCAAACTGTTGCGCGCTGAGAAAAAACAATGCTTTTATGGTACGCACCACGTAGTAAAAAAAATACCACTCGTTGTTGCTTGCAAAAAGCAATAATAACAGCAGCAGCGGCACCAGACGATGATGATCATGTCATGATTAAGTGTCATGCCGTACATGACCGTCTTTGTAGGATTGTTGTTCCTTTGCACGTTGTTCTTTCACTGTTTTTCACCAAAAAAAGTTGAAAAAGTGGTTTAACACTCTTTAAACTTTTGTTTCTTTTGCTTTTCAGTCATCTTGGTAGTGTTCCATTCAGTCGATATCAGAAAGGAAGTTGTATTGAGTAACAACTACATTTGCGTCCAACTTTGCTTTCTCATTCGCGTTGAATACGTTGATCACACTGGCTTTGCCTGTTTGTCAGAGGACGGAGGGCTGCGAAAATAAAGGCATATTGTACCAATTCAAATTTAAATCATTTAGTACGTTACCGCACTGATACTCGAATTTGATACCTCGAACCTGTAGCTGTTTACAATATCGTGCAATAACTGCATCATTTTCACAACGTGAAAACTACGTACACAATTTGAGGGCTTCTTTTCTTAGAAAAGCTTGTTTATAACCTTTATTTTTTGTAAGATAATTAACGATTAACACGCTCATATACAATTAGACAAGTTGGTATTGTTATTTTGCAAGTTTATTGAAAAACATAATAATTATTGTAACATGTAGCACAACGATACTCAAAAGCTGGTAAAACAATATTTTGCATCGTTTGTTGAATTTAGAAGAAAAAAAGATGTTTTTAATTCTAAAAAGTTTTGTCTTGATGTTGCTGACATTATGAACCTTATTATAAGAATAAGTTGCCTTACATCTTTGATTTTTTTCTCAGTGCACGATTTTAAACGATCGTTTAACGTCCCACAGATTATGTTTTCACACTCTTATTCTATAGATGCCAACTATACCCTCTAATCTTCCTATTTGTCTTGTTTTCTATAAAACCTCTCACTAGAGCCAGAGCCATTTTGCCAATTAGCATAAAAGTGAGTTCTACCTCTGAGAAGGAGCATACGAGTGATGAAATTGACAGCCATGTTTCATTGCCCCTTTCAAATGTAATTTTAATAAGACATAAAACTACCCAGAACTTTTGCGTAATTCTCAATTTGGACGGATGATCAATATTGACCGTACCGCCATCCATCTCGTTTTATCATCAATCTTCCAATAATTGACAGGGCAAATATTATGCCAAGGATTCCTTTGCAAATCGCTCGTCATGTAACCTGTCATAAAGTTTTTAAACCCAGCTTTACTTTTAGCGATGCTCCTTTCGCTATCCGCAACAAGAACAAACGCTGTCATCATTTTACACCTATGCAGAACTGAAACAATAGATGCATATGACATGTGAAACCAAACAACAAAAGCATTGCAGATCGTAGCTGAGCTTCACGTTACAGATAATACGTACTTTCGCGAAAACGCGGCATTCTTCCTTTTTTATTTTACCACAATACCATTTTTTACAGATATGCTAAAAGCCATACTGCTCAGGAATTTACGTTCATGTTCACAGTTTTTGCGACATATTTACCACAGCATCAATGTCGGTATTTCGTCCTGTAAATAGAAACTACACGGTACTTGCATTGTTCTTTAAATGCGCAACTCACCACGAGAAAGCTCAGCAAAGCAGCAAAGGAAAAACAGAGAAGAGAATTTCATTACTTGGCAGCAGCATATATTAAGGAAAGTACACATCTCCATCCAATTCAGAGAGGTGCGAGGAGGAGCTCATTCACATGGTGAGCCAATCCTTCACATTACCCAGACTGCCCCGCATTGCCACCCCTCTGGAGGTATGTCTGTGGGGAATAACCCGTTCTTCCCCATGTATCTTCGAAACCACAACGAGGAATCTACGCTGATACACTTTCAAGATACATTCTCTATTCCCTTCTGTATGCGCCGTACTTTTCGACCGCTCATCTTTGCAGTGCATGCCCGAGTACTCACAACCGCAACTTTCTGAGCATGCCAACATCCCTTCGCACAAAAGTTGTCTTTGCATCGGCAGCAGAGCAGCAGCGTCTCGAACCATGAAGCTTACAACACATCTTTAGTTTACTGCGGACCATTTATACACGTAAAATTACAGAATACGCTTGACAATAAAGTTGGAGAGATGAACAATAAGATTCCCCATTCACCCTTGTATCTTCTCCCTCACGACGGAATGGAATACACGGATAGACAGAGAGACATCGGAGCAGAGATAACTCGTTCACAGGTAGTGAGTATCTTGGGTAGGTAGCATCATCCTTACTGCTGCTGAGATGATGATGAGCAGTGAGAGAGCTTGCATGCATGGTTAGCTTTGGCACGTACTTTTATTTCTATGTACACTATGCATGCATTTGTATTGGAGAACAACCCCCTTTTTAACGCACAGAAATAATCAGTAACACCTTAGCAGCTCGGGTTCGTAGTAATGCACCTTCTTGTGCTTCATAGTTCAGTCACGCTCCAGACCGCATGGGGCATGTTCCTGTAGCTATACTAGGTACGTACGTACGTAAAGTAACGAATTTTATCATAATCTCAGCACAGAATCGTCGCCAACACAAACAGCAGCGTGTTATTATTACAGAACAAAAGGCAGCAAAGCATCGTCAGCGACGCTTCATCCCTTCCTTTTGATTTTATCAAGCGGAGAGTGAGATTTTTGTCTGAACTTTCCCCGTGCCTGTTGTGAGTTGTCTCAAAGGGAGAATTATTGCATAACTGAAGTTGTTGTGCGAGAGCTGTGAATTATTGCTCTATTTATTGCTTTTGCGAGAAGGAGAGATACTATTTTATTTTTAATTGACTGTTAAACACAGATTTATAGTGGCGCGGTGTGCAGTTGACCTTTAAATTCAGACCGTTGATCGTCTATACGCGCTTAAGCGTATTTATTCAGAGTGAAGAATCTGAAAGGAACTAAGCAATTTAAACAAAACTTTTTTTATCTGTTGTAATCGGTCCATCATTTGAATGTCAGTGAGACGACTGAAGAAGTCATCATTTGGTTAAATGTTGTAAGTGTGTGAGTTTTGTAGCATAGATTCGATGATTTACAAAACTGACTGCCCACCATCACTGCCAGCTAACGCAACGTCCGTCCGTCCAGTTTGGTGGTGGTTGTTGTTTTACGACTATTAGTACGAGAAGGAAAAAAGTCATTAATAAATAGAAAAAAAATTAATACTGAAAAAAACTGCGGTCTTGTTTGCATATAAACTTCTTCAAATGAGTAGTAGTAGTGGCGTCTCTCTTTGTGAGCCGTGTAGTAAGTTTTTTTATGAGAGTAAAAAAAAATTTGGAGTGTCAAGTCACGTCAAAGCTGAGTGATTGATTGACATTTGACACTTCTTCATTGGACTACTCGTACTGTCAGCATTTGCCTGGCTCCTCGTTCAGGAGCAGCAGAAACAATAATAATAATAAAAAGTTAATTTTTGTATGCAGTCCACATCTCACGTCATCATCGTCATCATCACCGTCTTTTTGTACGTATCTTCAAGTCCCCCAAGAACAAACAGTGTGTACCCTACTTTGTAAAGACTACAGACAGAAAACAGGGTGAAACACCCAATTACGATTGTTGTTGTTATTATTAATGTTGAAATTGAAGCGTTAAAAAAAACTTGGTGTACTTGCTTGGTTGTCTCGTGTTTGTAAGTACATGAGCATTGACGACGAATCGGTGAGCATTTTTTTTTAAACTGTACTGTTTTTCGTGAAATTTCTTGAAAAGAGTGTGGTGTGGGGTCGATCCTCTTCGTGGTCAGTTTTTGTAAAGGAACAAAGTTATTGCAGGGTAAGCAAGCGCCAGTGGATTGACAGCCCAAGAGTGAAAAGCATGACTTGATTTTTGTTGTTTTCCATTTTCGGCCGTCTTGTCAGCAGCTGGCAAGCGTGTGCTAAAAGATATCAAACGAATAATAATAATAATATTTTTTATTACTGTTACGTCACTGTGTTGACTAAATGTTGTGACTTGTCTCGGATATTCATCATTAATATAATTACCCTTTTTTCGTAAAAACATGAACTATTTCGTAAGCTCTGGAACTGGACAGCAATTATTGTCAGTCTTGGTCATCAGCACTCTACATTGTCAGTTGTTACCTTTAACTGTTTGTTTTTGCCATCATTGCTTTCTAAGATAACAAACAAGACTCATGAAATATTAAACATAAATCCTGTTGAGTAGCACGTAGACACTGACTGAACGAATCGAAAAAGAATTGTGGCGAGAGGATATGCAAATTAAATTTCAACAACTTATCCGGATCCTTCCAAACATCAAATGATTCTCGCGTTTGTCGAGACGAATTTCATTACATTTCAAAACATTTTTATTTCAACTGACACTTTAAATATCTAAAATGTAAAACTTTCCACACTTAACGATTCTGGTTGGTAAAAAAGTATACTGAACTGATCCGCCCGGCAATTCGTTCCACAAAAACAACACATTTTTTTCAAGATATGCACCACCGCAGCAATTCCGGGATGCAGGAAGTCATCCAAATGTGCAGGTAGGTGAAAAAATACTTTCTTTTGTAACATAATTGTTTGTTGTAAGTTCTGTAATGAGTAAAAAGCGGGGACATTTTCCATATTGTACAGGGGAAGCGGTCTGGGGAAATGTGATAAATAAGACATTGCCAGACTACACACTAAATACCTTAATCATTTATAAATGCTGTGACAAAAGTGTCACATGAATTTATTTAATCTTTCGCATGTTCCGCATCCCCACCCGTCCTGTCTGCCCCGTTTAATCACTGTTATCTCACCATATCATCTCATGTTCTTTAAACACGGCAAAAGTTGCGCATGATTATTCACACACCATTATGCACTGTCACGTGGGATCATTATATCATCATGAGAGTATCATATTTTTATTGTTTCAAAACATGAAATGTCATCGCCTACACTTTTTTATACCACCAAAACTGCCTTTGATCCCATCTTTCAAATGCCAGAGCAGTGCGAAGCACAAGGTAGAAGGCAAACGATACATTTTCTTAACTGTCTGCAAGCAATCGCATGCAAGAATGCGGTTCTTGGGCTCCTAATAGAAAATAAGTAAAAAGGTTTAGCGAACCTGAAAATTTTATAGGACACATTTCACACTTCATGTCATGCCACGAAAGTTCAAAATATATAGGAATCCGTACGAAAAAAAACACCCCTTGCTTTCATGAGTTTCATGCCTGGTGCTTGTTTAACTTGTAGCTGGTGTGAGCGTTACTTGAAGAAAATGTGAGCTACAAGCTCTGAAAACTGAAGCTCATTGTCAGTATCATCATTATTTTGATTATTATTAAAAGCTTAGCACGTCGGTTGCGGACAGGCGCTATTAGTTTTGTTTTTGGTTTCCCCTCCACTTGTTATCTTTCCTTGTTATTATGTAGTAGTCGACATACATAAACAATAATATTACGCACATTAATATCTCCTACATCATATTATCTTTCATATGATGCCATTGTGTACAGCCTCCTATTAGCACTGCGCTCAGTAACTCTGACAAGAAATACTCAATGGTGTTTGGTGTTTGTTGCCGCTGTTGTGATTCTTTTGGTACACTCAAAAAACATAAATCCAAGAGCAAGAACATTTTTAGCTATCATAATGCACAAGCACAGTATACACATAACAACCACCGCCGCCGCCACCACCACCACTATCAAGATAAATGAAGAACAGCCTTGAATCGCGCCACGTAATTTTTCTCCATTTTTTGGAGTTCATAGCGCCATCATCATTTTCAACAGCAGCGTATGTATATACGATACCAACACAGTCATCATCGTCAATTTCCTCGCGCACAAAAAATGCTGTGCTGAATAGCGAAAGAGATATTTTTCTTTTTTGGTATTTCCCTCGGAAAAATTGCCTTTTGTTCTTTCAAGTTGTTCTAAAGCTGCATAATAATGTATGTAATAGGGGCGATGATGAAGATTGTATAGGTGGTAGATTGGTTTCGAACAACAAACGTATCATTGTGTAACATTATTCCACACTACATCATTGTCGACGTCGACATTGCATTGTGGTTACATACCGAAATGTATTGAAGCTGTGTAATGTAAGCAGTCTCTTTCTTGCAAACCTGGTATAAGGCAAGACAGAATAGGTAGAGAGAAAAATGAAATTTTTTGGGTTTTCGTTCATATTGATTATGAAAAATGAAAAGGGGTAATAGGGCAGGGCCATGAGTTGCATACTTGATTTACTCGATTCTTTTGAGAAAAGGAAGACATTCACGTATTTTACTTTTCTTTCATATATGTGTAGTTTTCAAATACAAAAATAATGCGAAAAATGTCAATTAGACTAGTACAATACAGTATCGTATCTAAATACTTAAAAGTGTACATCCAAAAGCAGCGGAGCTTACGCACACTGGGATATTTCTACTTACGTGATAGAGATAAAATGCAATGTGTGTGGTTTAAAGGTTTCATTTTCTAAACAAAGCGAAGAACTTTGCTTAGATTGAAAATATGAAAAAATGCAAATTTTTATAAGAAAAGATTTTGTGTGCATATAGCTGTTAAAATTGTCTTTTCAGGCAACAAAAGAAAAGAAAAGAAATGCAAGTCGATGTGCTTAAAAGGGGAGATACCTACAGTCATTATTATGATAAATGAATTTTACCTCAGCTTTCAAATGCGTTTTAAAAAACACGTTCATTCTCCCATACTGAACAGAAAACAAAAGTTCATCCCCCACAATAAACACCACAAAAACGTATGACATAACAAACTATCTGTTTAAAATAATTAATATCAGGGTCATGAAGAGGAGCAAATTAGTCATTGACAATACAGACAATTTGTCTCTTATCTTATGTCATACCATAAAGCACGTTTCTTTACCATCCTTACGATTACTACGTACATATGTTGTATAGTTCAACAACTTATTTCCCAATAGCAATATATTAACTCAATAGGATATAGTAAACAATATTTCCCAGCTTCGTATGCAGCAACAGTCAGTTCTGTGCAGCCAGCGCTCCTCCAGCAACAATTGGCCCCAACTGTCACCTGCACGCTCCGATTAAAAGCTAATGAAGACATTGTCCTCCTTATTACAATGTGTCAATGATCGTTCCTCGCTAAAAAAAATGCGAGAGCACAACTAGTAGGAACATTATAATTAGAATCTACTCCCCCACATTGTTATTTAATCAGCTACTCGTCTGAAATAAAGAGTCATTCATACTTTCATCTCCTCGACAAGGTACAAATACTGAGGTCTCCTGTAGTGCAAAATTACACTGGCTTTTTGATTCGCACAGGTCGTCAGACGTCATTACCGTCCAACGTTGCGTTTTATTGCCATTTCATAAATCCTGTCAATGTGTGTAGTAAATAGGTATGTATGTAGTTATTGGTACATCGGTACATGAAAACTCAAGCTGAAGACGATAATGATAAATGTTGAACTTGAGCAAGTTTGATACAAAATTTTAATAACGAATCTGTGGAAGGTAAAACCATAAAATCCTCTTGTCAGCATCCAAATCCTATATACCTCACCTTGTGATCATGTTCGTTTTTATCGTAAGTTTGCCCAAAAAATTAGACATGCTTCCGTCGTAATAAAGATTGCTGCATTTTTCTATTTACAATATAAAAAAATATACACTACAGACTACAGAAGAGGAGGCGGACGTGGTAATAGAACTTATTCAATCGATAATGCTCTTTGTATGTCCTTTAATCATGACGAGTTATAGATATTGTGGAATATTGATGGCGAGCTAGACGCATTTGCACATTTTCCATTGCTCATTACATTTCCAAACAAAGATGATGTCATGAGAAACTTTTTGAACATCTTCTAATTAGTATTCCTGGCCAAAACTCTATTCATGCTGTGCTCGTAGGGAAAAACAAAAAAAACAGACTTGCCAGTTTATACCATATACCAGCGCCAGTATGTACCACTGGGAGAGAGAAGGATACACTGAGGCGTGTGTTGTTGTGTGCGACCAAACCAATTCAACATTCCAAAAAGCTCAGCGCAATCATCATCAGACGTTTTATACTTATTTTTCTATCAACGTCTCCTTTACAACGCACTCTCAAATCAAGTATCGACACAGAACATTCAGTATTTGAAGAAAAGTAGAAAAAATGTGGAAATAATTGAAAAACAGGTAAATTATGTCTCTTCTTTTTGTACTGGTGATAGATATATCGTGAATAATTTGGTTAGTACAACTACAAGTGAGTGGTCATGTCTCTGGGTGTCTTATCGCATCAGTATGCTCATTCACGTAGGTATCTGCCTCTCTACCATCTCATTATTTTTAGCCAAAAAATATGAAAAGAAGACACTTTATTGAAAAAAGTATAAACAAACAAGTGTGTATTAAGGCCATATACATCCTTACACACTTTTAAAGTTTGGTTGAACTCCTCTTCAATATTACATTTTATCAAATAAACCGCTTCCTTTCACCAGTCACAAGTACAAATAAAAACAGAGAGAAAAGTAAATTAAGTAAATCAGACAGGATTTTCGAGCACCAGCAATGTAGGCAAACACACATGCAAGTTAGTGCCATTCTTTTGCATCCAAGTCACAATCAAGAATCACAGCTCTTTAAAAGCAAACGATCATCGTTTCGTATATGTATCTGCACGTCTTCTATACATACCTACTTTATTAGCACCTGCGCATCGTCACTTTACAACATAAAACCGCAATGCATAGAGTATACATGATACAAAACATTTATCTACTCAAATTAGCTATAACTAAATCCGCAAGAAACAATATTTTTTATTACGTATTATTGCCACTTTGTGAGGAGAGAAAAAGATGAGGTGAGAATGATGAAGGGGAGCAAGACTGTTACATTAGTAACATCGTTCGTCGATTTTCGGGAAAATATACACAACAAACCAAACCATGTTGCGTTGTTGTTGTTGTTGTTGGATGTGGTAGTTCTGTTTTGATCAACTACTAGAGTACGGGGGGATCTTGGCACAGTATGGGAGTTGCAAGGTAATCCTTGATTGCCTTTCTATAATCGTCATGTTGAGTGGTTGATGGCTGATGGAAAGGTTTGCTGTTGATTTGAACGCAGCATACGGAGGTAATTTCTTTAATTTGTCTTGTTTTTGGTGTTGGTTGGTGGATGCCAAATACCGTGTAGAATTGGATAATTTATTAATAACTATACGTGGTATTCATAAATACGTTGAAAATGACTTTGTACGTGTAAATTGTACTGATAATGTACAAATATTTGCACAACATCCTCCATAAATGGCGTATAAAATAGCATGGCAGAAGGAAGGTTTTTTTGTAATTTTTTTTCTATCGAGTTTTTATGAAATGAGCAAAAGGCCTAAAGTCAGCGTGAATTTTGGAGTGTTTACTGTCAAATTTGCATTTTGTAGTGCTTGATTATGTGAAGAGGCGAAAAGGGCAGAAAGACGATGGGAGATTATAGTCCCCCTCGTGTTTGAATTGAATCAAAAAGCGCATGCTAAATTTGATGATTGAAAATTGCTTTCGACTCCGGCTGGCTGCTTTTTATACTTTCTTGTCTATTATATGCAGATTTGCATTGTTGAACTAGTCGTAAAAAGGCTAATCCATAACAATCAAATCATAAATAGAATGGGTAGACTAAGACAAGTGGTGGTAATGGTAGAGGAGAGAACGTAGCGTCATCCTCAGTCAATTAACTATGCAGCCAGTGCCACAGTAAAAAGGTGTTTGTAGTATAATTCAGGCACCCGCTATTATCGTAAATATTTTTAAGAGCAAAAACCGGAATTCTACTTGTCAGGCCACATAAACTAACTACACGTCCATATATCTACCTGAACTCACTTTTTATCCAGTCTGACTAGGCATATATGCATATTACCTCTCTGACTACTATGGGCCACTAAAGGAGCAGCAGCAGAGAAACAAACTGACCGACTGTGCATGCGTTCAGCATACCTAAAAGAATCTCGCTGGTGTGGTGTGTCTATCTATACATTTTTATGTATGCGGTAAGCAGGCGAATCGCATCCGGGTATTACATCAACACATAAAATGGATTTGTGTTCAATGATGATGATGATATGATGAGTTTTACTACTTTGTACTTCTATCAATTATTGCATACACAAGCTGATGATTATATCATCAAGATATGCCAAAGCTTAGCCAGCCGCAGTCATAATCATCAACTATTCCCTTACTCTTACTCTCTCTCTCTCCTCCTCGTTCATTGGGAAAATACTGGACGCAGCGTTGAATGTGGTTTTTTTTACATGTGTACACTTTTGTATTCATTATAAACAGCTTTTTAAAAAGGGTAACTTACTAAAATCCGAACAGGCATTCAAAAACGTCTTGACTGTTCATGATGAGTATCGTCGCTGCAATGCAATAATAGGTAATAATAATCGTTTTCATATCATCGTCGCCGTCGTCGCCAGTTATCCTCATTCTATGACGTACATCATTTTGTGATATAATTTATCCCAGTAAAGTTGTTCCCTTTATCATCATCGCCACCTTTCCCGTCTCTGGTCCAGTAGTAGTAGTAGTAGTAGTGGTGGTGGTGGTGGCTGCGCTTGGTGGTGCTGACTGGTGACTACAATAAGACCAAGACAACATCAGGATCCTTTTCCCACAGTAATCAACATCATCCACACACATCAGAAAAGCCAAAATACCACAAAGATTACCAGCAAGGATGCCTACATTTTACTATAATGTAGCCAAAAAATGTACGATATCTTTCTCGAAAGAGTCATGGCACGCAAGCATGCAGGCAGGCAGGAGTGCATATTACAACATTATTATTTATACGATTATTAAATAAGAAACAAGTTATCTTCACTTGAATGATGTTGATCAGGTCAACGAGCAGGTAATATAATAGGGAGCACAATCATATTAGCATGCAAAGCAAAGATTTTTTTAGGAAGATAAATAGATGTACACAAAACACATATACGTAGGCATGCATAAAAACATACCACAACATCTTTGGATTTTCTTCTTCATTTCTCTGTTGACTTGACTTGTCTCCACAGTTGAGCTGAGGGAGACCAGCTGAGGCGGGCTGATAAAAAGGAGTAAGAAACAGGAGTAATTAACTGTCTCAGTTGGCGGTGTCAGTTGTTTTAATCATTTATACCCTACGAGTCTGAGCCACCACCAGAAAGGATAATAAATTTATATGGGTAAATACAACGGAGTAAGAAAAAGTCAGAAAAATATATAGGTATATCTTATGTCTATGATGGACCATATAAGTTTGAGTAGGCGCATGTTAGATAATACAATGTGTATGTGTATCCTCCTGTCTCATGAAGGAACTCTCGACAAGAAAAAAAGAAAAATGCAACTTTTCAATGATGTAAAAAGATGAAAATCACAGAGCAAAAGTGTAAATAACAGGTCAAATGTGAGGACTGATATATTCCTTTAAACTCAACGAAGAAAAAAAATGATTTCGCCAATGGATAATAAACAATATGAGTTCATTATCATCATAAATAAAGAAACGTAAAGTTGCACACCAACCTCGCCTGTGTGTATGTATATATGTACACACACACATCCATATATACAGTTTTGGTTTTTATGGCGTTTTCTGTTGCTGACAATTGTGCTCTACTGAGGTTGCATGCTTTTAATTAATGATAAAGTAAAATTAGGCTGAACCCATTACGAATTAACAAATCACGAACATCTCTCTCTACATTTTTGAGCAATTACAATCTCATTCTTTTGCGCTGTGAAGTTGTCTCGTTGTTGCGAAGCAGTTGTGTTTTCTATACCAGATAGCGAGGTACATACATACACGTATGTATTCGTGTATGATACGTTGTTCTTTTTCTTTTTATTAAAGTTTCTGCTAATCATCATTAACATCCTAGAAAAGACGCGGAAGCCGTTGTTCCCTCATTTCACATAGGAAGAAAACAGTACAATCTCTCTTAAAAATGCACTGAAAAAAAGCTTCAGCTTGAGGCTAACATGCCAAATTCGGATTATTATTGTCAGCAATAAAAATATAACAGAATCTCTCTGACATTTAAAGGAAATGGCACTCACTCAACAGTTGTTGTTGCTGTTACTTTTCTCATCAGCAGGATGATGTTGCTGCTGCTGCTGCTGCTACTGATGATGATCATGATGACTATGATCATTGTACAAGTTTAATTTGTCTCGCTTGTTGTAGGTGAAATGGTTCAATTCATGCATGCAAAAAAGTTCACATTCAACATTATGGTTTTGCGGAGGACGATGATGATTTGATAACTGAACTCACACACCATGTCACAATCAACGGTGTCGGGGTT
The DNA here is from genome assembly GCA_027744055.1 of Callyntrura sp. NNG-2020. Classification (NCBI taxonomy): domain Eukaryota; kingdom Metazoa; phylum Arthropoda; class Collembola; order Entomobryomorpha; family Paronellidae; genus Callyntrura; species Callyntrura sp. NNG-2020. Next base: position 25,247 of record JAHZNE010003697.1, read on the forward strand.
GCTCTTTGCTGCTGATGGCGGTGATGGTAGCATAATGAACAAAGCAAAATTTAAGAATGCTTTTTTCTCTCTCTCAGATTATTCGCCACTGTTTTGGGTGGATAAAAAATGTCTTGCTCTCCTTTACCAAAAAAGTCTGGCAAATCGAGGCAAATGAAGTGTGCGCAGATGCAAACGTCAGGTAAATTTTAAAATGCCGAGAGAGTTCCGATAATTCGTTACAATTTCCTAAAAGTAAATGAGATGCTTGTTTCATTTTGAATCTTAAAAAGCAGCTCAACAGCCAAAAGGCTAGGTTAATCACACCACACCATATAGTTTTTAGTACGTACGTACGCTCCAATGAAAGTATGTAATGAATGTTAGACATGAATATGCGCTTCTTTCTTCGCAGACATGTGACTTTTAATATGAAATGAACAACTGTGACTTTCCCAGTGTCCTTTTTTGATTCTACGTTGTGCATGCATCGTCATCATCATCCATTGCATTGCAATGGTACGTCCTCTGCCGAGCTGGATCCCGCTCGTGCCTTTCAATTAGTCATGGCATTCTGTTTTACAAGAAAACTAATTTCTGTGCAACTGTACCAAAGTCAACATTCAAGATATCCTCCCCTGAAGTAAACTAACATGCAGTAATGATAATAGTCGTACACAGGAGTTTAAAACCCTTTGAATGCCAACACCGTCTACACACTACAACTCTGAAGGTGGAAAAGTTGTGAAAGCTGCAACAATGTTGCTACTACAGTGGAGCTTTTCTTCGTTTTATTTCTCACTCATTATCACGTTAATGCATATTATTTTCATTTGAATGGAGTCGCGCTCCGTTTTAACAGCAAATGATAATGACAGTGGGGTAATGTAGTAGGTTGGATGGATGGAATTCCATCGTGAACTCGTGCAATGCTGCGGTATGTCGGGTTTCGCAGAATACCCCAGGTAGCCCATAATGCAGTTTTTGTAGTTGAAAATATAATTTTAAAGGAGTCAAAAGCATGTTTGTACTTGCCTCTTTTCTAAAGATGACTTACCCCATTGTTATTATTATTATTTTTGAAATGTGTCGATTCTTTTACTAAGTGTGTGGATGATTGCATCACATTTTTCTTTTTTTAAAGAAATTGGGGAAATGATTACATGTATTGTATACTCCCTTAAAATCCCCTAATTAGGTTATAAAATTCTTATTTTTTGTGGGAATGTGCTCTGCATTTTGTGCATATGATTATGTACATACCAACAAATATAGATTTAATAGGATCTTGTGAACACAATGGAATTCTCAAGAAGTATGATCATTATTAGCGGAGCACTACTCTACCAATTGAAAAAAATGAATGTGGCTTGTCGTAATGGAATGCGGACATTGCATTTTATTCGGTGCAACTGATTGCTTTTAATGGTAAAATGCGCGGAGGCACATGCTTGAAGCCGTCACGACGAAATGAGACAAAGGAATGAAAGCCGTAGCAGCCTCCATATTAACTGTCGCATTTTTAAAGAGAAGGAGGAGGGTGCCTTCTCAATTAACTGTCTATTTCGGAGCAATGTGTTATATTTATTAATGCGCGTGTGTGGTATTTATATTAGGAGGGTAGATAAAACTACTTGATAAAATGAAATTGTTTAATATTAGAAGGTGCCCGGCTTGCGGCTTTTATTTTTACCATCGTCAGTAGCCAGCTACTGACAAACGAAGGAATGTCACGGATCGAATTCTTTACATGGATAAAAATATAAAAAAATTGTCCGTACTTTCTTGCCCGTCTTGTGAGTGAACGTTGCAGTTATCATCATCGCCTTCTCTCTTGCTCTGCACGGATAATATTAAGTGCACTTGCCAAAGTAAACAAATATGTGCCCTGATACCAGGAAAGTAAAAAAGGATGATGATGGATGAAGAATAGAATAGAAATGGGATGATGCTTATGATTACAGTCGGACGATGTGACGGATCCGATAATTGTCCGCCTCTTGAAGGGTTCTGCTCTCTCTCTCTACTGCTGCTGCTGTTTGCCTCTGGCCTGATTTAATTTTTGAAGTGTTATGGATTTGTTGTTGACAGGTTATCTGGGCTGTGTGTCTACAAAGTGACTGCTTATTTGTTTGTCTGCCTTTATTTTATGCTTTTGATTACACCTGGTTAGAAGCCAAGCAAGCAGCCAGCTTTCTTTCAGTCATCAATACGTTTCGAGTAAATTTTTAGTATGGACATGTTTATGGGAGCGCTTTCTGGTTGGTAGTAAAGCCGGGGTTCGATACGTATGATTTCTTGAGAGTAAATATGTAATGAATCTCTCAAAGAAATCGATCGGTTTTGATATATGTCGAGATAAAAACTAATAAAAAGGTACACACTTGCTTATATAGAACTCATCTTCTTTTTGGGGGTTTGCTGTACAGGCGTACATAAGGATTTTGAAGCATTTTCGTTTGCTCTAGAAACATATTAATGCTCTGATGATGCAGATGGTTACCCGCAGCGGCATGTCTACGTGTTTCTGTTTCTACCAACATGATATATACTAAACTGAAAGTGTACCATTTTGTTTCAACAGCTCTACAGATTCACTGACCTCTTTAGGTCAAACTAATTGCAACGCTTGCATATTATGTAATCTGTACAAGCATCTCTATATACACATTTGCCTGTGTTTCACCCCCGTCCAATGTTTTGTGGCTTGATGGACACACTTTCATTCATTCACTCACTCACTTTTTTGAAGGCTGAGAATAAAATAATCTGAAGAATTAATCAATTTTCTATTTTGGTCCTCCAAAGGGGGTAAAAAGGTAAGGAACAATCACAGTACCAAACAACAAAGATGTATAGTGATTATTACAAAGAAAAGTTCTACTATCTATCTCCTTTTCCATGTACAACTGTCCAGTAAATAACGCCACACTAGTGAACGGCACCACCATGTAATAATAAACGACAACAATAAGTCTTTGTGGTAAAAACAATCATCGAACGAACAAGGCTTTGCCCACTATCAATCAGAGATCGGATTCAAGAACATGGTCACTAATATGCATAATTTTAAAACAAAATCATTCAATCATCTTCACCGAGTAGTACAAAACAATTACCCTATAAGTTTTCTTTCTCTAGGTATATACACATGATGGCGCACATCTCTTGACAGAAGTTAATAGAAATATGATAATGAAATGAAAGCAACTAGTACACTTCAACTCATACGTTGCTGTACTGTCGTTATACGAAATACTTTTTGAAAAGTACGCAGGGGTACCGTATTGGTCATCAAGTAAAAATTTGTGAAATGGCAGAACTGCTTTTCGTTTTATGATTATCTTTCGTCATCGCCATCAGCGTTTAGCGGCATACAGTAGGTTGAAGAAAATGTGAAATATCCAGAGCATGTCATCACACAGCACAGCCCCGTGTCTTGTTTGCTCGGCCTGTGCCGGCACCACAAAGTGAGGCAATGCTGGCAGATATACACATGTTTAATAGAGTGGTACCACGTTGTAGTGGGCAGGTTAGGTTAACTGAATCATCGTCGTTCGTCATCAGTCATCATCATCATCATCATCCTCAACAACAACTGGGTTCAAAGTTACAGTAGAATTGGAAGAAAGGTTGGACATCTTGAGATTGGACAACGATGATGGTAAAGTACTACCTGATTTTTTTTCTCTGGTAGCATTTTTTCAACTTGTTCTCATCAAAAAAGAGTAAAGCAGCATAGCACAGAGTCAACAAAACACTACCCCTTCACATCATTACCAACGTCGTCACAATAATGACGGCAATAATCATCAGTGTAACGTAATACACAAGTCGTTTCGTATGGATGTGTAGCATATTTTGTAATCAGCGAGAGGAGAGTTTCAACAACAAACGCTTCATAAAAGTAGAAAGGGAACGAAAAAATTTTGTGATCAATATATCTTCGCGTAGCACCTCTCTACCGAGGCAGATATGTAGTTAGTTACACGCAAGCACGTCAAGTTTATAGGGTTTTCTAGAGCAACTTCCTCTTATGCAACTGGGCATTCTATTGTAGTTGTTGTTCAACAAAAAAACGTTGCGATGATCATGAAGAGATCTGCCGTAACTGCCTAGGCGGCTTCTGTGCTCCTCAACAAAGGCGTCTCTCTAGTGAAATGGGAAGAAGTTCCATTTCATTTTTACACCAAATCGCCGTTTTACTTTCATCCTTGGTACCCTTGCGGTGGTGGTGTGATGTGATAAATCCTTTCAGAAGCACAATAATGTTTTTTCTCTCTTCTCAGAGAATTACATACCTATTTTATTTACTTACCCGCATCAATTGAATATTACACGCGGTGCATTGTTTTGAATTGTGGTTGCGCTTGAGATGATGATGATGATGGACAGTACTACCGTCTATAAAAATACTCTGGACTTTTAAAGTGCTCGCGTTTTTTAACTCATATATTACGCAACTCCTCTATCCGTCGGTTCTTTACACCCCCATAAGCAATGCATTCTTTACAGCTTTTAAGACATAAAAACCTTGATGGTCAAACCAATGAAAAGGGAGGACCAATTGCATTCCTTCATCAGTAAGTACTAATAACGCGCTCTCGTATATATAGGTACACGCATTTTCAAAGCGAACCGGCTTTTTTCAAATCTTGTGTAACTCAAAAGTAGCTGACTCTATTAGTGCTCATTTTTCTTGTAAATGGCACTTTTGTTGATGGGATCATTGCTTGCTAGCACATGGTCCGCTGCGGCTTTGCTTTCATTTGCGTTCCTCTTTAGCGTGTGTGTGCGCGTTTATGACGAGTAACAGGTACCTGTGTGTGCTTAAAAAACAACTGCCACCGCTCTTGTTGAGCACGGTAGTAGTAGTAAACAGTTTTTTCCTTGAACGGGAGAAACAAATGATGTCGATAGTTGAAGTCGGTGCAGTGGCAGTGATAATAAGAATAGCCAAAGAAAAAAATGTGTGTGTGTGTACTATAATTTCATACGCATACAATCTTAATAGGAACTAACATGAAGAGATGAGATTTTGTTTCTTTGATCGTCCAAGAAGCCGATGATGATATGATGCTGCTGTATGGAGTGTGTTGTGTGTATACGGTAGATTATACACAGTTATAGAATGGAGTTATCTTGTAAGTATGTCAAAATGAATGATAAAATGACCATAAATATTTTTCAGATTTTTTACTGTCTTCGCTAGCTTTTGTGATTCTCATTTTATGTCTACACTTGAATATCTTTAAAAAATCTTTTATGAATGGCAAAAATGCACATTTTTGTGGTTAAAAACCTCGATATATTTAGGTTTGTTAATTCCCTGTCTCGCAGAAGTGATCAGGTATAAAGAAGGCTTTGAAATTGTCCAAAATCTTCACCACACATTATAATGGATTGTCGAAGCCCTCTGTGGCAATGCTCTTGATTGTTTATTTTTTTTACAGAGGAATACTTTGGCGTGTATACAGAAAGTCATAATAAATTGCAGTAATAATACCAATCCACCGATCGTCTTTACATGTGTTGATAATTCTGCAGTATTCCCATTTTGATTTTTTGTAAACGTAAACTTGTAGCATTCCGTAGCGCAATGCAAAGAAGAATGCAGAGGCAAGTCAAGAGAGAGAGACTTTTCTTGCTGATGATGTGATGATATGGATACCACCAGGCGGACAGTACTGGTCGTCGTCGTCGTTCTCGTCGTCACATGACGCAAAAATGAATGCAATATAGAGGCAGTTAAATGGTTTCAAGTTTTAAAAATGTACTCATAACCTGCCATGTTATTTTCATAATAATTATTATTACTGCAGCAGCATGCCTGCTGTAAAAGCGGAGACGATGGTAATAATAATCCAACAACCACTTTTTTCTTCCAGGAGAAGTCAGCTACTGAAAATGATTTTCCCCCGTTTACTGCCATTTTTACAGTGCGATAGAATTGTTGTAACACAGCTGGTTTCTTATATAACATAACACTCATTATTACTTCATCTAGTGATTCCCAAATGCAATGAATATAAATAACGACTAGAGAGAGATGTATATATAAATATATGAAAGTATAACGTACACGTTATTTGCTGTTTGCCACATATATCTCCGTTGATGAATTCTACGTAAAATTGAGATTACTTTGTGATGATATGACGCAGACAAGACGGTGATTGTTGGAGTTCTCCGATTCTTGTTTGATATACTCGGCAGATAAAATAAAGGCAGTATTTTCCCCTTTTTTATATTTATTTTTTTCTTGCAAAATGTAATGTAAATTGGATTGTTCGTCGTTGCTTCTTGCTTGCTGCTTTCTGGCATTATGAGATGAGATGGATGAAGAAGAAGCGGTATATTATATGATGGGGGGAAATTGAGGAGAAAATTTTTCATAAAAGTGGAAAAAAAATCTGAATCCAGTTCTTTATACCATTGTTATTCAATGATGCTACCACATTTTGTTGTTTTTTTATTTTAAAAAAGCGAGAAAAGTAATCTTATTGTTTGTTGGTAACTATCTGACTGTCAAAAGAAATATGGAGAGTGTGAATATTGTGATTACTGAGCATACAGCGAGAGTGAAGAGAGGCAAATGAACGTTTGTTCAAGAAAATGAACAAAATGTGATGCAGTTAGTTTGATAATGATGACTGCTTTTTGCTTCATTTATTTTGAACAACAACAGCGAGTTTTGATGTCTTGTCTAGTCTTTTTGGATCAAAAAGGGGCCGTACTGTTTAAATGATCCAATAAGAGACGGCTCCGCTGATTTGTTGAAATGCCTTATGGCAATCGCAAAAGAATGAACATTTTGTGGTTTTTGCCAAAACAACAAACTGACAGTTATCATCAGTTTACTTACACTCACATTCACATTATTCTACCTTGTAGACACACACGATAATACACACGCATATTGTGCACGTAACATATATAAACGGGCACTGGCATTCCGTATACCTATATACAATTATTATTTCTGACTGGGGTGGTTATTATTATTATTAGTAGTAGTACTTGATAGGCAAAAATGAAAATGATTTGATGCAGCTAAAACATGATGGTAATGATGATAATGAAATAGTTTAGTAAAAGGTGGGCTGATGCCAGTGGCCTGCTAAAGCATGGTTGAATGGTGTATAACGTTTTGCAGCGTGAACGTGTACTAATCGTCCCGTGTGACCACTATACTCTACTTTCTGTGAGTAAAGAGTGCTATTTCCTGATAAGATGTATGATAAGTTAACAGTCATTATTGAAGTAAGTAGCAGTAGTATATTAGTTTAGATAGGATGTGTATATGTACAGAAGAGCAATACCCATAGTAGTCAGTTTACACTTTGTATAGAGTCAACAGTAACGTTTCTTCGTAGAAGAATATATTTTGTTTGTAGTAAGATTACCCTAAACAACTACTGACTCTGGCAGAGCCCAGCAAGGAAAGATCTTTTTTAATGATTATGTCGAAACTCATTAATGTTCGGACCGAAATTATCCGCTTCATTGTGAACTAACCAGCTGTTAGATTTTTTCTTGATGCAGGATGACGTGTGATCAATGGATTCACTTTGAAGTAACTGGTTCTTCTGGAGCATGTCGATGTCAATCAT
>JAHZNE010003698.1:0-13697 GCA_027744055.1 Callyntrura sp. NNG-2020
ATGACAACTTATCATAGCATTATGTAAATTAGCAGCAGGTCACATGGAAAGTGCAAACCGCGTTACTTAATGGCTTTTGCTAGATTCTGCCAGTAAAAAATCGACATTTCACAGATTATATCAACATCGTCCATTAAATTGAAATTGAGATAAAAATCGCTCCATCTCACATGCGTAATTCATCAAAATTGATGACGATGTACAATATACAACAATGACAGATTCAAAATCCAGTGAAAATGCGCATATAACACCGTCCAGTGTTGTTGTCATTAATTTAACCTTGTTTAATAATCATGCCTTACTCATTTGCATACCCTCGGAAAAAACCGAATCTCGTCCATTTTTTCTCGAATCTACTTAAACGATTAAGTGTTTTCGGGCACGGTTAAATATATTAGCTCTTTTGCTGCTACCAGGTTTTGATTGCGATGCTAAAAAGCAGACGCATGACTTATGTAATGGAATCCGACACATGAGTGACAACATGATTCCAGTATCACTTATACCTGCTCATCGAAAAAAACGTAAGATGCTTCATCTGCCCAAATGATATAATTTTCTATAACAAATTCCTCCACAACAACATCCTCTGCCACAATTTTTTTTTCGCCACGCCTCCAGGCATTCACTTTACGACGATACACATTCCATCGCAATCTATTTCGCATTTTTTTCTTCCTTCACATCTAACCCATTACAATGGCCAAAAAAACTCTCCACATTTCTTCACTGTTTGTTGAAAGTCATTTATCCATTAACTTAATCTCATTCAAAATCTTCTGTTCATCCGCAACGATTGTGTATTCGCTGTGAGATGTTGAGGACGACCACTGAAATTATAGACATGGCTGGTGGGGATGACGCCAAACAAAAGAAGAGAGTTTTCTTCACTCATCCAGATATGAATCTTTAATAATTCCTCGTCGTGGTTACAGCAACAAGAGGTAACATAAATAGGTAGGTAGGTAGTAGATAGGTACCTGCGAGAACTCAGATAATATAGTTCGCAGATCATCTTCGCCGTTTTTTCTTCTTCTTCTCGTGGCCATGACCGTGTGCCTTACTAAAACGTTTAAGTGGTGATGATGAGCCAGCGGATAAAATAATTTGCTTTCATACATATTCATACACGAGAGAGGCATCAATATTTGTCACCATCATCATGTGGACAGGGGATTTTTTAAGCAGGTGCACCATATGTTAATATGCTACACACATATCATTCTTGACGGACTCGAAGACGGATTATTATTGTCAGGTAGCCTTTTACAAAAAGATTTCTAAAGAGATTTAAATTTTAAATTTGTGTTTGTAACAATACAAGTAGCAACCTTTGTAGATATGAGAAGGCTACAAGTCGAATTCCCCTCATACAAAAAAATAAAATGACAAGATGGACTACCTTGTGCACTGCTTTAATTCCAGCAATTTCTCCTTGTTTAAAAAACCTATTCGTTTTCGCATGCATCATTATCGAAATATTTTTTTGGCCGTTTGTATTCCCGTGTCCTGTGTCCCCAGTACAAGGTATTTATTAACTTCACTACACAGCTAACGAATACGTTTCCATTCAATTTGTGCACGTTTTTTATTGTCAGTTTTATTTGTTTAAAATGGCCCATTGTATAGGCATCGTTGGAGAAACATCAATCATGTTGTGAACGATAACGATACTACCTTACATGACACCTATTATGATAATCGCTTTTATTTTACTTTACTACCGCCGCTGTAAACTTTACGACCAATCAGTGTTAGTAGCAAACGCTACTTGGGGAACTATATGTGAATAGAGTCGTCATAAAAATTCCTTTCTTTGTAATTCGTTGGGCATCTTCTGTTATGGCGGTGGCAGCGCTTCTTCACACTTTTTCAGGGTAGATGAAATTTACTGAATAGAAGATGCGCTTTCGCAGCAGCTGTGGAGTAATTCAAAAGAAGCGTCTCATTATAATTACTTATTATTGTATTGTACGTACTATATGTATATCACTGCTGCTGTGTTCCTATTATTTTACAAGTTCAAAAATGTTCGCATTTTGTTTTTTGTGCGTACTTGGGGTTTCGTAGAGCTTTGAATTGAATATGCCAGGATGTACGCAGTGATAAGTTTGCATTAAACATGTTCGCTTGTGTGAGCTGACGGAGATATATTCTGCTGGTTGTTGTTGATCGTTTTTCATTATTGATGGTCCACCTATATATGTGTGATACAGATTTTTTGAGCAGTCACAACTCACAACATCGCACCAAGCATGCCCATGACTGCCATATAATTTGTTAGAGGTACCAGCAATAAAAGATATCTGGGAGTAGGTAATAATGGCAGTGAGGATGTTTTTTTCTGGGCGCGTGGACGTCTGTTTCTTATAATTCTTTGTAAGCTGAAGAATTCTCGGGATGATGACGATGACTGCATGATAATGACGATGTGAGGGTCTAGAAATAATAATGAGGAGCTTTATTTTTTCCGTACAGAGGTAATTTGTAACTGGGGACTAGTCATAGCAACGGTAGGGCATGTAATTGTGGTACTGGTTTTCCTCTCTGAGTGTTTTCTAGTAATCAATCAGTTTCTGTTGCTGTTGAAAGCCGACGATGATGGGTAAGCTAAATAAAAGAATTTGGGTGAAAATGGCACTTTACCAGGAATTTAAGCGGCCTAACTGGAATTTACAGAAACGTGAAAACTTTTGTGCATCGACAGCTACCTAATTAATCGTCAACTAAAAGTTGCGGTTTCTGGCTCCGTCATGCGCTAAACTCACAACAAACTGCGCTTGTCAGTTTTCATTCCTCCTCACTCTATCTTGTGTAACCATCAATATTTCACATGCTAATCATTAGATAAAAACGTTTTTCTTTTATGTGCATCTCTTTATTACAAAAACTAGACAATGACACCGATGACCTTATATGCCTATGTGAGAATCAATATTCCACAACGACGACGTGAAAGGATTAAAAACAGAAAAGAGTCCTTGTTTTTCAAAGAAGTATTAAAGTCGGGTTGATACTGACACAGAGATATTAATTTCATTATTAAATTTATTATGCAGCAATTTTTTTCTCCTTGAGCAAAGTCAAATGCTTTTAATTAACGCATACATTATTATGTCAAGAATTATGTTAATTTTCATGGAATTCTTCTTTTCCAAAATAATAATTGTAATCCATGCATAAAACAAAAACATACGTTCTTGGTGAGCTATTGTCTTAAAACTTGTTGCAATTATAATTCGGAGAGCAATACTGCTTCTTTAAATGAATTAGCCCTGAATACCATTTGTACTTGTATTTATTATTCCAATTGTTAACAATGCTGACAATGAGCAGTTTTTATTACATTGATTTTCGTATCAGCTCAAAAATTAAAATTTCTACTAAACACGAGAAGCTTGACCGTACACATTTTTCTCCAGCTCCTTGCAGTCATGTGTAAAACATGTGTATTGATACACGATACATTCCATAATTCGTGAATTGATTGTCTTCCTAGACTGATGTAAGGTTGTCGTAATAATACACTCGATTTGGTTGCTAAGGCAACTCATGCTATCTTGACCGGCGCAAGGCAAGGCTAAAGATCATTTCCCTTTTCCACCCTGTCATGGTTGTGATTTTTTATACAATATGGTAGTAGGGATGATTACAGTAATAATGATGCTGCTGCACAGCTTAATATAATACGTGCTCCTCTAGGGAACTACACCAAACCACATTACATTCAAGCTTTTTTGTGTGATTTATCTTACTTTGTTATTACTGTCATGTAACAACTTGTTAGGATCGTCATTATTTACGAGGTACCAATAGTAGAGCAATAAGCGTGGCTAAGCAGAAGCACAGCAGGAATTTGTGGAAAAATTGGGAAAAAATCACATTTTTTGTCCCGTTTTCCATTGTAATTGTAATGATTGCCGTGTAGTCGATTGGTTACGTGTTCAAATCAAGAGAACAGCTCTTTATCCCGCAGAATTTGTTTGAAATGCCATTCTTTTGGAACAAAACTTTTAATTGGTGATCGACTCTGCTGCTCTCAGATTTGGAAGAGATGAGCAAAGTAGAGGAAAATGAAGATGCCATAAAATTGTACGTTTTTACCAGAGTTAACTTTTAATGTGTTTGTCTTCCAACAGAATTGATTGCATTGGGCGTGTAACCAAAGGTGAAGCCGACGTTGTGATCCTTGAACCCGAAGAAATTTATGTGGCTCATCGCTTCTTCCATGATGCGTTCTACGTGGTCTCCGAAATAAGGACTCAAGCAAGTAAGTAAACGATGTTTATGAAATGCCAACAAATTATTCCAAAAAATTTTGATTTGAAGATGTACAGGTAATAATGACAATGGCTAATTAGCACGATGCTGAAAATGGAGAAATTTAATTGGAATATGTTCCGGGTCGTACTTAGCAATTTAAATGACGAAAAAACGGCGTTTATTTTAGTGGGCAATAAATAGTAACAGAATACATGAGAGGAACATAGGCAATTATAATGTTTTTAAACGATAAGAAATTCTGCTTCACTGCAAATCTCAGCGGCTTATGATCCTTGAACCCGAAGAAATTTATGTGGCTCATCGCTTCTTCCATGATGCGTTCTACGTGGTCTCCGAAATAAGGACTCAAGCAAGTAAGTAAACGATATTTATGAAATACCAACAAATTATTCCAAAAAATATTGATTTGAAGATGTACAGGTAATAATGACAATAGCTAATTAGCACGATGCTGAAAAATGGAGAAATTTAATTGGAATATTTTCCGGGTCGTACTTGGCAATTTAAATGACAAAAAAACGGCGTTTATTTTAGTAGGCAATAAATAGTAACAGAATACATGGGGGATAAACATAGACAATTATAATGTTTTTAAACGATAAGAAATTCTGCTTCACTGCAAATCTCAGCGGCTTGTTGGTTGCGTGACGCATCGTAAAGTTCAAATCGCAAACTAATCTGTCTCCCTTTAAACATTGGACTGGCACCAACTTCCGCGCTCATGGAATACTTCTCGCCCTTGTAAAGTTCACTGTTTTCCAAAACTTTTTCAAATACCACGGTTGGAGGTATTCCTCGAGTACTGACAATGATTCGAACGCCGACGGCGAGGACATCTTGACTGGGAATAAAATAAAGTTCGGCAGGTCGCGTTACGTCATCAGCCGGAACTCGGCAGATGCTATCAGGGTCGCCAGAACAGGTCGCGTAGCGCATCTGGAGTACTCGTCCAGGTCCCCCTAAAAGACGAACAATTATAAAATGAATATAACGTTATCAGATCATCTCCTCGTTGATTTCCGGCACCATGTCAATTGTCCCTAAATATCTCACCACATGAACGATGTCCATTTACAACGCCCGTCTGACTCTGCTGATGCCATCCGTCGTCAAGATCACTTAACGACACGTCAATATTTGGACCGACCCTTAAGCATGTCTTGATATCGTCGTCGATCGCTGACGTAGCAGCCTTTGCCACGTTAATAAAAGGGCCCGTCACACAGACCAACAGGAAAACCATAAATTTTTCTACGGCCATTTTTCTGAATTTTGAATTATTCGGAAGGATGTTCTCAAGATAAAATGCAGACTGACTGATGTGACGTCCGAAGGCATCAGGATATTTTATATACAAAATTTGAAACGTTCTTATAGAGTTTAAGGACCAGCATCATCCTTCAAAAAGGGCCTTAATGACTAATTACGTCAATACCGTCCATTCCGTTGGCCGAGAACCCCTATACAAGTCCATCCCTTACTCTTATGGGGTAATTAAGGAAGTTTTATAGAGGTCATGTACAATGCGTGCATGTACATAAACTGTAAACCCACATGATTAATGGTTTGATGAAATCACAGATAAGTCATCCTGAATGACGGTTTCTTCCAAGTTCACCTCTAAAGTTCACTCGAGTGAGAAAGGAACGTGCAGTCAAATTGGTCGTTAATACAGAAATCGTTGACCAAGACATTCACTTTATAATTCTCAGCAGAGTCGATACCTCTACTTTATTTGCCATTCCCTCTCTCTCTCTCTCTCTCGCTCCAACAAGCAATGATAGAAGGGTAGTCGCAGTTGTAAACAGGAATCCTCCCAGGGAAAATTCTCATGAGCAAACAAATAAATAGGCTGTATCTTCCCAAAATTATAAAAATCTTTTTTAATGATTCAGGCACACAGCCACTGTACTAATAAGCAATTTATTACGACGTGTTTTACATTTTTTTCTTTCAACAATGTACAACAAACTGGCAGTAATAATAACAACTAAAATTGCCAATATTAAAATTCACACTTTTTTCTTACCCCTTTTCTATTTCTATTGACATTCTATTTTTGTTCTCAGCCAAGCCACACAAACAAAACAAATTCGTCTTTCTAATTACATAAGTTTTTGTTTTTGTAAGAATGAAACACACAGCGACCATCGACCTTTATTGATACAGTTAAGTGGTTCCCGTTCTGCTATTGTAATGTCGGATGGTAGGCTCATATAGGCAGTAGTATACGCTTAAACAAGCACTCCTTCATTTGCAGGTTTACACTTACATGTTTACCATGTGTTTGCTGACCGAGCTGTTACTGTGACCTGTAGACTGTAAAAGTGTACCCTTTGGCATTTAGGGGCTAATGTTGTCGTTGTCACCAATTTGATTCCTAGCTCAATTTGACAATGAGAAAACACTTTGAAAACTCTTTTTTTCTTGATATATTGCATTGCATTAACAGAAGGGCATGGCGAAAACGCGGAGACATCATCCATTTTCTTGCCTTCTATTGAATACGGCAAAGTGAGCTGTGTATTATTACAACTACACATTTTAAATGTAACAAAACCTACGGGATTAATTTTGATGCCTTTAAAAATTACTGTCTTAAAAAAGTAATACCTTGATTGTGAGGTTCCTATAATGTATGGTTGCATTTGTGTGTTTTTAATATTCGCTGAGTAATTCAACGGTGGATAGTTGAATTTAGTAATTGGATGGCTGTATGTGTATGAACCTTTAAAAGGCACAGGGCACAGTACCTTTTTGCCTTGTTCCGTTTGATGCTACTTATCTCGTTTTTATTATGAACTCATAATGGCAATTTTTTTATTCTGTTTGATACTAAAGAAAAGTTTACTCAAGCAATAAAAAGTGGTAATTAATATTTTATTTATCGGCTAAGTCAGCCTAACCTTATGGCTTATCTCGGCAAGTTCAAGGTTGTTTTATTTGCGATTAATGTGCTGCCTGTGCGATTATGGGGTGATTGTCGTAAAAATTACCCTGAACTTACTACATAAATGATGATGCGTCATTAGAGATGACGGTTGGGGACATGCATTGTTTTCTTGTTGCTCAAAACCAAACGATATACAAAAACTAACATGATTGCATGTTAAATTACGTATTTTCTGCTTTTATGCAACTCCTACCTTAACTACTACGTCGTACGAACTTTTAAATTTTAAAGTTTTGGATATTTGGGGTACGCTTTGATTTTGTCTTAATTTGTTCCCGTGGTTGTTCCAACGAAAACCTTGTAAAGACCTCTCTAGTCAATTCACAAAATTTATCGTCGAAATTTTAAAGTTTAAATTACAGCTAATGTCTGCTCACAGTCCCAGTAAATAAAATTATCTGTCATTTTAGGAGCAGCGGGATCATTCCGATATGAACCTGTAGCAGTTGTTCGAAACTCCGCACAAATCAAATCCCTGCAAGATCTCCGTGGCAAGAAATCATGTCATACTGGCTTTGCCAGAACGTCAGGATGGGAGGTTCCCCTGGCAAAACTTATGCAGAAAAACATCATGGTTCGCGACTGCTCCGTGGATCTTACCACAATAGAACGGGAAATAAGTTCTGCCTACATATTCTTCGGAGATTCATGCATTCCAGGCAACTGGGCCCCTGACACCCAGACTGATGGAGAATACAGTAAGTAGAGAAATACATATTAGCAAACATGCGATCAAATTATTCGAAAGGGTTAAATGTGACGTTTAATTTTCATAGAACAACGCTATTCGAAGCTTTGCGCTCTCTGCCACAACCCACAACAATGCAAGGAAGATGACCAGTTTTCTGGTTTTCGTGGCAGTCTTCGATGCCTTACTGAAAATGGCGGGGATGTGGCATGGACAAAATTGGATACGGTACGAAACAATTAAATACAACTTGACTTACATCATTGTGTAAAAAATAAACGCAATTCGTTGTTGTAACTGTTAATGGTTTCAACCTGAAATAATTTTTGTTTTTAGGTGTACCGATTTTTCAGCGACCAATCGCCCTTATCGCCAGGAGGCGCCACCAGCAGCGCTCAAACTAGTCGCCGAAATAACGGTGATTCTGGTCGCTTCAGCTTAAGTGCTTCTGAATACTCCTTCCTTTGTCCCGACGGTTCCAGTCGTCCCATAAATACCAACAATCCTTGTACCTGGGCTGGACGACCTTGGCGGAGTTTTTTGGTGTCGAACCGTTTATCCGCCACTACCACCATAGTAGACATTCAACAGCAAATTACCCTTCTTCGTAATATTGGTTCTAACATCCTCTCTGGCGTGAACCCTCCCCCAGCAATCAGTTGGTTGACAGACATTCTTGAATTTGGCTCTGATGAAACGGAGTTCCACGTTCCCACCAGCGTCGCGGCAACAGTAACTCCGTTAACGTATTTGGACCGGGGAAATTACACAATGACCATTGAGAAACCATCCTGCCCAAGTCGCAGAACAGTAAGAATTTGCGTGCGGAATGAAATTGAAAAGCTGAAATGTCGTGGATTACTAATGGCGTCCTATGGACGGCGGATAACACCCTATTTTGAGTGTGTCCAAGGGGAAGGGAAAGATGACTGCATGCGAAAAATTACCACGGGTCAAGCTGATGTTCTCAGTGTCGATGCCCGAGAAGCATATGTGGGATCCAAGTAAGTTAGTTGGGGCAATGCAAGAATACAGTCGTAATTTGCAAAAAAGTACTCTAATTCGCTTTGTTGTTCCTTAGACGACTTCGTCTGACCCCCATCCTATCCGAAGCTGAAAGATTTGGCGACGATGAAACAGATGCTAGTAGATACGCGGTAGCTGTGGTAAGAGCGGACGCGGGAATTCAGAGCATCATCGACTTACGAGGAAAACGAAGTTGTCATGGTTCCGTAAGCAGCCTCACAGGATGGAATATTCCTTTGATTGTGCTGCGCGATTCTGGGTTGATATTCCCCGGAAATTGTCAGTTTGGTAGGGCACTTGCTGGATTCTTTTCCGGGGGAAGCTGCGTCCCGGGAGCAAAAGATCCGGATTTGAATTTACCTGAAACTCTTTGTTCTTTATGTGTGGGCAGTAACTTAGGTACACGTCGGAAAACATTTTTAGTCAAAACGGGGACTTAAAATTAGGAAACGTTTAAAAACTTCCCTTTTTAAATTTTTTTAGATGCCCCAGGGCTTGCTAACGAACAAAGCTTTTGCTCGGATAACGAGTCAGAGGGTTTCTACGGGGATCTGGGAGCTTTTCGGTGTCTGGCTACTTTTCAGGGAGATGTTGCATTCATTGACCATTTAACACCCCTGCTGAATACAGGTTACTAACATACATACTGAAATCCTTTTGATTAAATTAAATTAAAATATTATGTAAACATCGGCATTTTTTATTTCCCACAAATATTTTGTAGACGGTTATGCGAATGCCACATGGGCCACGGGTCTCGTCTCCGCAAATTTCCGACTTGTTTGCCCCATCGGTTCAACTCGTGCCATAACGGAGTTTAGACAGTGCCACTGGGGACGAATACCCACAGATAAAGTGATCACCTCCGAAGATAAGGACTACGTCGAACGCGAAGATTTGAGACTGACACTCCTGAAAGCTTCTCAAACTTTTCACACGGAACAAGTACTCTTGAGACTGTTTGGGCCCTACTATGGAATAACCAATTTGCTCTTTAAGGTAATAGAATACATATTCATGGAATTTCTCTAGAGTAGCTGAATTATATGCTTTTATAAACTGATTATTTCTGTTTTGTTAAAAGGACACTTCCATCGGATTGGTCTCTCTAAACGAAGACGGTTCCGAGTCCCGAAGAATTGATCAGTATGGTCGCTACGTGAACTCAAATAAAGATATCGTTTACGATAAGCAGTATGCCAACAGGATCATAAGAGACATTGATGACTGCAATGGAGCGACAGCTCGTCGTTCCTTTTCTATAATTGGGCCTCTTTTGACTGCTTCTGTAATTGCTCTGGTTTCTTCATCATTCCTCTCAATTTTCATGTAAATTACCCACAGAAGTGGGGTGCGCTTCACACATATTGACATCAAAATTTGAAGAAAGAAGAAAATTTAACGACTCGGTGTTTTTAGCGCACTCCCAGATAGGAGATTGGATAAAGATATTTTTGCTGATAACCCTCGGACAATTGTGTCATAATTGAATTCATAGATAAGCAATTAAATGCCGCCTGTACAATGCAGGTGACATGTGTATATAAGTTAATTTACAAGTCAAATAACATTTTTAATTAGCCATATCCATGTTACTAGATTTTTCTTTAAAGACATGCAAAATATCTTGTAGAGTTGATGAAAAAGGGATGTTCAGTTTGTTGGAGATGAATGCATTCGAAAGAGAATATCACCATGAAAAGATTTTTAAAACGTGTTATGTCATCGGGAAAGTAATTGCGTGAATGAACAATCTCAGAAGCAGTATTAAATTTACATGTACAGCCAAAACTTTCTGTCTTTAACTTGTTCCTCTCTCGCTTGTTCCCGTTCTCGGGCAAGGGCTTCTACTCTTTGCCCATTTAATCCCTTTTCTGTATATACATTAATTGTTGTTTGTTGTTATGACAGTTTAACTGTTTCATTATTTTTAATCTTTAGTTAAGGTCACATAATTACGTCATTAAATAAATATTCTCACTTACCTTTGGACATAGTAAAAAGTGTGACAAAATCGTCGAGGAAAAAAATGTAACGAGGATGAAGGGGAACAGTGCACAGCGTATAAACATGTAAGGTAACACTAAAAACAATGCAAAGCGAACAAATATGTATCTATACTAAATTTCCATGTAGATAGATCTACATTGTCATCCCCGGATACTTGTGGGCAACTAATGACAAAACGTGTCCACACACCACCATTCATTTTTTAATGTATTTAATGGGACGTCGTATAGCGTGTACAGTACAGTATACGTAATACATATATATCTATAATAAGACAACATAAAATAAAATCGTATTGACATAATAAAACATTATAATAAATTTTCTGAAATGAGCATAGCATAGTGCGGTTTGTTTTATCTGCCTTGTCAGTTGACGAATTTTGTAAGCATCCAAGCATCTACAATTTTACTATGACGCCAAATGATGTATACTGATTCCAACCTCCAAACCAATTTTAATACAAGAGTAGTATAAAATGTGAAAGCGAAGGAAAATGTACTAAATATTGGTCGCCAATAGCAAATATTGCTATATTTTGAACTTGAATCACTGATACGATGCCGGCCGGTGTTAATGACTCTTTTTGTATTGGTATATGTATTATTAAGGCGACGTCTATAAATATTTTCCAAGTACTTAATACTTCAAAGAATAAAGATGCGATATTCCTCGGAGACTGTAAATATTACGAAGGCATACAATTATTTAGTACAACTGGTTTTAATTAACAGTGGGAAATCATTCTCCGCTTTTCATTTGCATACTTATGCAACAAGGGGTCTCGCAAAGATTTGCAAATTTTCATGCCGATCAGTTGAAGCATGTAGGCATGAAACTAATTTCTTTATAGACCTTCGAAAATATA
Source organism: Callyntrura sp. NNG-2020 (assembly GCA_027744055.1). Lineage (NCBI taxonomy): Eukaryota > Metazoa > Arthropoda > Collembola > Entomobryomorpha > Paronellidae > Callyntrura > Callyntrura sp. NNG-2020. The sequence goes on from JAHZNE010003698.1 coordinate 11,833, forward strand.
AGGGACTAAAACATTACGAACATCTAAGATTGCAGAGATAATATTCGTTCCAGTTGTCGTGCTCATGAAAGTAATTTAGATAATTAGGAAATATAACGACACGGTGGGTGGCATAATGACAATTGTTTGTAGAAACATAAAGTACATGTTTTCTGCGCAGTATCTATACTACAATTTATTTACATTTTACTTGGAGTAATTAAATTGCATTAAGAGAGTATGTATATATACAACTGAAACTGAAAACCTGGTTAGAAAACTAATGATATATAAGAATATCGACGAACATAGGAGCAAATACAAAAATCGCTTCGCCATTTCACATTTTGTGACTGATTTTGGAGAGTTAAGAACCTATAAGTTTAGCGTACTGGCTGGCTCAAATATTGCATTATTAAGAATAAATAGAACATGAAATTGTGAATTGTATCATTGCATGCAGCATAAAGTGGGGGTTTTATTTTTAAATTTTATTGCAAAATTCCATTATGCATTTGTCCAACCATATTTAAAAAGTTGCATCGGAAAACCCAGCAACATCATTTCGCATTTGATTTTTTCGAAATCTTGATATTGGAATGCATAATGACATTTAGACAAAAACTGCGTTATGATCACAAAGAAAATCTGAAAGAAAGTCTGTCAATTTTGAAAGTTTTAGTTCTACGAATTGCATACACAAACTATATAGGTCCTTAGCTCTCGGTTACCATCAAACTTGACGAAATCGGTAGCTAAATATTGAATATAGGTGAAAACTTTTAACTGCATATTATTCTTTAGCATGTTCTTTCTGCATGTATGAAGGTCTGATAATGCATGTGATTTAATGTTGTATATGTAAAGCTGTCGAATTGTAGGTTCTTTAATAATTTTTTTCATATCATGAAGATAGAGAAATGTATCCTATATAACATTACCTAATTAGGTAGCTACGTAGAGAGAAACGGTACACGTAGTATTTGCAATATTGCATTATTATGGTTTTACATGCTATCCACATGATGTTTCATAATGTGGTTAATTAAGAATTATTATACCATTCTTATTTCTTCAATTCCTGGTAATTTGTCAAGCTGCCAGCTTGGTAGTTGATCCGGTACTCGAAAATCGTGTTTACTAGGAATATTTTGTTCCATAATCCATAATACACATTCATTTAGGAAAGATTTAGATATCCATTGATAGAGGGACAGCGGATTTCCGTTTTCATTCTAAAGATGTGGTTCTTCCAATACTTACAAATATTTTAATTGTAATGTAAACATTATGCAATGCTGGGACAATGGAATGTAGCGTAGCGGTTTTCAGATGATTGTTTTTACTCAAATATGCTGCGGTATTGGCAGATCTTAATATTGTTGTAGGTCTAATGTGTGTACAAATGAACTAGAACGATAAAATCGAATAGCAAGAATAACTAGACATATTTTTCTATCAATGATTGAGATGATAACTTTTATGAGCTCATATGAGCGTTGACAAAAATTTCCTATTGGAGTAACCGACATAATGGCAGGACATTAATTTTCAGCGTACAAACTATAATTAATTACGACCGACATCCAACAAAGAATAGCCCTAAAGAATGACAAATGAATGTTACTTAGCAATGCCAGCGGTCGAATAATCGAAAGGATTACAAATACACTATGTTCACAAATTATAAACTCACGATGAATCGTATACAATAATACTTTTCGGAATGCAGTTTTATAATTGCAGGTAAAGAATCCTGAAAATACATATAGTACTGCTATAAAGTCAATGAAAAAATTTCATTGGAAGAATGAAGTTACTCTACTGCTAACATACTATCATGTTTTCGAAAAGTTTTTCATTCCAGCAGTACTTCAGTTCCAGAG
>JAHZNE010003699.1:0-23155 GCA_027744055.1 Callyntrura sp. NNG-2020
CACATGACCTAACCAAACCTAACCCTATATGATATAGTAGGTAGGATTTAGGTAGTGTGTTAGGTAGTGGGTTAGGTAGTATGAAAATCCCTGTGCCTTAGTCCAACCATAATGATGTATACTTCAAGTTTAACTAAATACCTATAATATCTATAGTTTGATATAAAGCGTTAAAATGTGATTGCATGTACACTTATATATGCTAAAATGAATTATTAGGTGAATCACACACAGCAATAGGTACTTCTATTATCTAACTAGTTATGATTTATTGTAATCGCTAAAGTCACTTATAATAACAATGCATTGTTGTACCCAGTCCGCTTAAAATGGACTTGCTCATGTATGCTGTTAACTTGTTAAGTTACACTAATTGCTTCATTATTTCCTGTACTTTGTAGTGAGAATGAATGCGCGTCGGAAGCAATTTTTTGTGTATATGATTATTAATCATAATTAATGATTAGTATTTATTTAATTTACTACATTATCAAATATTGTTATTGTCAAACAATTGTTAGTGGATTGTTAGTCCAAATCCATCAATACAATACAAAGCATATTTTATCATTGAACTTCACTCAAGTATTTGAATTCAACAAAAACATTTTATAACATTACGCTTTTAACTGGCATTTCTCTGTATTACAGGGATCATCTGCAGTTGATAAACTGGGATTTTTTTACCAAATTTCACGGATAACATAACCAAAATGCTTGTTTGCCGTAGGGATAGAGGAGTAGACCCAGTGTTGAGTAGCGCAAGGTACCGTTTGTCAGTAGCTCACATAAATATACAATTTTAACTAATTTATCAGATTTTCAAACCATTTTCTTCCAACAACGTTGAAATAACATCAATAATATACATTAGGGAAGCAATTTGTATTTCATCGCGTCTCGTTATATTTTTTTAATATGTCATGCTCGCTTACATTTTGAGTACTACCTTCAATGTCATAAAGATAATGACAATATGAAATTGAAGATAATGATAACATAAAATTGTTTACGCAGTGCTGTACTTAAGTACTACATTTACTATTTGTACTACTGATTGTTCGAATAGTCGACGTCTAAGGACGCTTGAAAAACTAAAGTTATCTAGTTTAGTTGTTTTAAAAATCTGCTGCACCTCATCAATTCATTTTTGGCACAACAAGCAACAAGTTGGCTTTCTCTATTCATGTTGTCTATTTAGTCATCATTAAATTGCAGCCATATATAACGTTCAACCTGCAACTTACGTCTAACTGCAAAATGCCTAGTATATAGACGAACGTACCATGTTTGTACAACACAGACAAGTTTTATTGTATCTTGCTCTCTTGTTCTATTCTAGTACTACTATAGCAGTGGGTGCAAAAATACTAGAAACTTCAAATTTTCTGTAAACACAATTTCAAAGAGAAAATAAATTACAAACGCAGCCAGCGCTCGGAATGGGTGTGACCGTAGACCGTGCCATATGGTATATGGTGGTGGTATTATTCTAAGAAAGAAGACATATTTTTAAGCAATCAACTTAACAACGATTTACTATTCCGTGCAAAATAAAGTAGTAAACTAGAGTACGACCAGCATATGCCCCTCTGATTTAAATTAACTAGCATTCTAAACAAAACTGTTGGAAACGGTTGATAAGTTCAAAATTAATGTGCTCAGGGTTTAAAAAAAATTTTAATGTGCAATTTTTCGTATAGGATGAATACTATATCCCCGTAAAGGTATGTAAAGATTTCTTCACACCTCATTGAGAATGTAGGTCAATCAAAACTATGAAAATAAAATATGCACTTCGTGACGGTATGGAAACTTTAATGTCATTTCTCAAAGAGCGGCGGGAGTCGGAGACACAACATAACATTGAACAATGACTACAATCGAGATTCTTTTCACACTGCAGAGATGAACAAGTAGGAAGAAGCTATCGTGATAGGGACAACCAATATATATATATTATTAAATAGGAAATAAAAGGTCATTTGTAGACGCTTCAGGTGTATGTTTCAAATGTATGATATATATAATAGTTCTTCCACAAGTACTTTCATTTCATATTTCTCTGTACTAGATTTACACAAAATTGGCTTAATATGTTCTGGAATAACAATTTCGGCATCATCTATATAACGGGCTACATGCTATGCAACAACGGCGTGTGGGTGTATAAAAATATTATGGGTGAGAAAGAGTAATTTGCTATTTGCTTGTTAATATAACTGTATCAGAAAACCATAAATACCATTGATTACTGCCAAGTATTGTAGCACCATAGCGAAACCAAACTAATTAAATTAAAAAGTTTACGCATAATTTGATCATCTCACTTATAGTATAGTTGCGCGCTTTTCAAACGTTAAATCGTATCTTAAAACAGCAACACGCCATCTCTTGCAGAGACAGTTTCGTTGCCACAAATAACAATTTTTGCTGGATATAGTGGAAATATTTCGTGAAATTAGTGTCTATATAGCTAGGCAGCAATGTGAAGCTAGAGTATCTTTTTAGAGTATGGTCTCTCGCCATTATATTAATGCAATAAAAGTATTTGAGTAGAAATGAGGGGTCGCGCATAAAGAAGTAAGATTTTTGGTTGCCACCAATAAATATACTCTTATTATGTCGTTAATTTAACATTACTTAATTTTAAATTTACCTAAAGAATTTGAATGGGAAACGACTGACCAATATATTATAATTCGCCAGCGTATTACTTTGTTGGGCGGACAAACACCCTTTTGTGTAAAGACATACGAAAAATATATGTCGGCTCACCCCTATTTATACACACACGATATCGCAAAATCGTAAAATTCGAAGGTTCCGTTGCATGTGAACTAGAGTGAGTAACAGGTATTTCTTGTTTCATTCATAGTTCAGCACTTCAGCAGTGCTACGAAGTGTTACATACACACTTGTTGTAGATACGAGGAGATCCTTCTGAGAGAACACGGCACGGCAGTATGATGATGATAACCATCTCGGATTGTATTTACGAAATTTAAAAGGGCTTAGTACGTATTACTCGGCATAAACAAACACACTTTACGTCTCGAGAAGATTTAATTTGATAACCGATATTCTCCCTCACAGTCACTGCTAGCTTGTAAATTGTTATGCCAACAAAAGGTGGTTGCATTCATGTGTTGTGTAGTATTTGATAATACTACCATTAGGTACACACACTATACCCTGCATACATTTGTTACATACATACGCCTAGTAGTTCAGACCAGTTTTACGTTTTAAGACTTGAGCATAGCTTCATTTCTTATCTTAATAGTTGTGTTACAAACAAATTAGAAATAATCAGAAAAATAGTATTGATTATACTAATTATATTCAATATATTGGTGGTAGCTTGCACATGTCACAATTGGACTGTTGGTGAAAAGTTGTGACATTAATTTAGTTAAAACACTACGCGTACGCATACTGACAATGGTTCTTATTTTTATGCTACCATCCCATCCCCTGTAATAATACCTATATAACAATATAGAATACAAACCCAAAAAAACATTTACAATTTGTGTGTAATTCGAGCAAATAGACTGCGATCGTGATCTGTTTAATCTGCGCTTCTTATTAACCAGAAATATTCTTTTAAATTCTTTACACAGTGGATGTAATATTTATTATCACCTTCATGAGTTTTCTCTTTCACCGAAGAAACCAACATCAATAATAAAAAAGAGACCACAGCAATTTTGTGCTCTGATTTTTTACCTCGTGCTTCGATTACCATCTTGAAGCACGAGGTATTATTCGCATTGTTACAGCTCAACCGTTTCCAATTTCGCCACTTTTATAAGATGAGTGCTTATACTTGTTAGAAAAATCAAACATCCGCGAAGAAAAACGTGAGCCTGCTTTACACTTATGTATGTCAGCCTAACACTACAATAGTATTTCCCTGTGCAGATCATAAAATTTAAAAGAAAAATGATTTGCTGATCCGACAAAGCACATCATAAAGTTCAGTAAATAAACACCTCGTGCGATTTTAGCATTATCATTATTTACTATTTACATGACAAAATGACAAAACGACGAGTGCAAATCTGCTGTATACATCCAATTTTCTTTCTTGTAACCAATAAAGGTTATTAGGGATTGAAGAAAATGCACTATGCATTTAAAAGTATATACATATAAGTTGGCTCGTGCTTCGTAAATCAAAGATAAAAGCTGACGAGTTGCTCAAATGAAAAGGAAATGAAATCAAAAAATTCGATCATTAATTCCTTCAGCAGTTCACAAACAACAAGAAATGTTAGCTTTGATTTTTACTCGTAAATAAAGAGAGCATAATGTTTGAAATTTGAATGCACATATGTTTAGGCAAAGGAGAGTGGGGTACTTGGTGTACAGTGCACAACGTAATTCTGCCAAAAACTGTCGTTTTTCACTGATGAAGCTGAGGTATCGACGGTCCGGTTCTTATGGTGCTACAGTGATGTGTTCGAAGTGTATGTATCCTCTGAGCTATCTTCCTACAATAATACCTTGTATTGCACCATCTTTAATATATCGTTGTAGGAAACCTGCATGACGCATACATTTACAAATCTAGTTTCATTTCTCTTTATGATAAGGTACATACTATGCAATGTGCAAGTGTGCATATAAGACTTGCATGAAAGATCTAAAGACCAGTTGATCCAAAAGCGGATGTCCTTACGTGACCTTGATCTTCAAACAATTTTTATACAATGCGAAATGATTGTTTACTATAACGAGTTGCTCACAGGATAATCTTCACTTTTCTTTCTGCAACAAATGACGGTGCAGCGATCATACTAAGAAACTAAGAAGTAGATTCAGATTGTATTGTTGGTTGGCACGTCAACGTCAAGAAACGCTACTAAAAATTAATAAGGAATCAATAACGTCATTATCGTGAAAGATTCATTGTTTAATGGTAAAGATACAGGATTTAAAAATTGTTGATGAGGGTAACACTGGCACGTGCTGACAAACGATCCGGTACATCATCATCAATCACATACATACGTATCATATCAACTAACAAACAACTAGTACACATCTCACAAATGAAACTCCCTTCCTTCCGCCCTACAACTTTCAGCTTCATAATTATTTATGGCATGAGTATACCGAAAGGCTGAATAAACCAGCTATTGTTTTCACAACCTGGTGTGGCTAGGCAGATTATAATTATGATGAATTTTCATAAAATATATGGGAAATTTATCAATTAGTAATTCATTTGGTAGATTGAAATCTACATATTTGCTTGATAATGAGCAAAGTACGCATATATCCTGTTCTAGAACTTAGAACTAGAGCCATTTTTACTGTCTATATTAAAGTTTATGAAACAAAAATATTGTCTTACCGTCAACCGTCAAAGAGCTATTCTAGGCCTGTTAGTATATTTACAAATATGATCATGCATTAGGAAGATTTTCACTTGTAAAACCCATAAATAGCTAAAATTACAACAAACAGCGTCGTAAACAAGTTTTCACTAAATAAAAAATGTAACAAACGTTGAGCAAGAATCTGAAGCGGCAATATCAGTGAAATGTTCTGTGTCAAAAATCCCATATTTAAAATGTAGTAACACGTAAACCCAAAGCAACTGGTTTCATGTTTTTCGAAATGTCATTAATAATAATTAACACTCCTCTGGTTTGCCGACATGCTGATTTGCTGTTATAATATGCAGAAATATGGTTATGATATGTATGACACAAACTATGAACTCGTAATAAGTTACGATGGGAAAACCAGCTAACCCCATTTTGACGAAAAAGGAGAAGTTAAGCTGAAGTTACGGTTTTCATGATCCGTCATCGGTGGACAAGTTAGCAGTATCATGGAATAATACTGATGATAATTGATAATGTAATATATTATAGTCAAATGTGGACAGGGACACATTGCATCAAAGTTAGTATCAAAAGAAAGAAGATACTGTATTCACTTCCTATAGTTGATAGTAGTGGGATTCCCACTTTCCTACATCCAATATATTTTAATATTTTTGGTGTCAGTATTACACCAAGGTACAACACTACAACCAAAAATTCCGAGGAGTCGAGCAGTGGTACTATTTCTTGTCTCCATGGTGGCGATTTATTTGTTAAATCTTTATGGAACCATACCTTGGATTCAGCAATTTATTGATTTGTCTTAAACTTGTGATGTAGTATGACCCATATGTGTGTGCAGTGATATTAGCTATCACTTTCCATTTAAAGTATTCGCTAACAAGTTGCATTCCAATATCTAGTAAATTAGGTATATAACAGTACCAGTAAGTAAAAGTGGCCTAATACTGAAATCAGTACACAAACAAGAATATTCGTTTATGAAGGTCACTCGAAGCATTGTTGCTTGCATGGTTTCCTTTCAACTCGACCAAGTAACACAAATCCCAGAAAATCTTTGTCGCCTTCTTTCGGAGAGTAGGTCACTCAGATTTCCAGAAGAAAAACAAACGCTAACCCACAATTTTCCTTTATTGAGAAGGTGTACCCGGTATTGGCATGTCTCTCAATGCAATTCAGTATTATCATGCCGTGTTGTGTACAGTGAAGTACAAATACAATGCACCATAAAAGAAAAAAAACAAAAAAGGAGCTTGGGATTTCATTTACTAGACAGCAATATCAAGATGCAGTTTCTTCATTTTCATCATCACCACTGTTCATATTTCAACCATATAGTTACAGTTGCCGAAGAGGATAAGTACAGTTTGTCCGTACATACCTGTACATGCACGTTAACCTGATATTACGTAGTGAGTAGTAAACACAATGAAACATTCACCATCATCATCCATCACTATCACTATGCGCTCTGCTATTTTTTCTATCCCTACGCTAACCCAGAATAAAAAGTCGTCACAACGGCGACTAAATGAAAGTGTGGCATATATATTTTATTTATGTGTAATATTCAAATATTTATAATGTAGGTAATAATAATTTTGCATTACCAACAGAGTACAGCAAAGGTGATGTGACGACAAAGATTTTATATTATGTGATAAATAGCGTTCCAATGTAACATTAATGAGCATTAGAATCCATATTTATTCCGACTAGTTCCTTTTTTGTCTGTTTGTCTCGCATGAGCATACATACCGCTTTATTTCTACGTGCTCAAGTTGACGGATTGTGCATTCTCATAAATCTGTTACAAGTATTTCAAGAATATAAGAATTGGAAAGAAAAATTGATGTTACAGTCAACATGTGGACTTGGCATTGGGTATGAGCATTGGAGCAACGTCGCAGAGCGTTAGTTTCAGTTAAAGTAAACTTTTAACAATTAATCCCCACAACCACGATATATTAATAAACATAATTTTAGTATTACTGAACTCATTTAATATTATGTAAAATAATGACAATGAAAATGTTCGATTCAGCAGACTGAGGTACTTACATTCTTTCGCTACTTTATCGTATTCCGATTAACTTTTTACATTTTCTTACCAAAATCCATGGTAAAAATGCACTACGGTATGTACGCTTTGAAAGTACGCGACAATTCGTGATAAAGAAACTCCAAATTAGAGGTCAAGAACGTTCAAATGTCAAAATCGTATTCCATTCATTGCAATCATCTTCTCATGTAGTTTTCATTATCGCGGTATCATGCTCTCAGCATTCACTACTATTAGTACGAGCCTGTTGTGATATTTGAGGAGACAAAACCACAGAGAATCATTCTCTAAAGTAAAGAGTCATTTCTTTATTGTCGGCCCACAGTTTGGTTATAAAAACATTTTCGTAATTGCTGTAGTTTATCCTTTTCTGCCGTCCCAGTTAAAGTATACGTTGTACATTTTCCTTTTACTTTCATTCTACATGAAAAGACATTACACGACATAAAATATTACAATTTGACCTGAAAAGCCGTCTTTATTATACCACAATGGGTATACTGTAGCATTAAATGGCTTTCTTGATAAACGGGATTAGATAGAAATGTATAGGCATACATTTTAAGCGGCTCATTGTTGCTGGCAGTGGCAGTCTAGGAGCAAAAGAAGAAAGCAAAAATGCACAGCAATATTGTCATGACAAAATATGAGGTTTATTCTTGACCGTATCCTGATTTCGGGATTTACTCCTCGCATTTCCCTTTCAGTGAAAGAAAAATCTCTCCTGATTACTGTGCAATCAACCTGGTGGTGATGCCAAATGCGAGTAAAAACCTTAATTCTTTAAGATAGCTAATTAAGTCGCTGTTTATGGCCGACTGCCTACTTTACCGGTGAAACAATCATCTCTGCAATGCTTTTTCCTTAATTCGTACAGCAATAAGTAGATTAAATTCCCTTTCGCATTCATTCATCCACAATTAATTATACGTGTGCATTTTATACTTATATAGTCTGCGGCATTTAGCTTAAATGCTGTCAATAATAATAACATCGGCTTCCTTGCTCAGTCAGACACGAGTCATTTTCATTTCCACTCTTTTGGCAGCATCCGATGAAAGTACTTTAGATCCCGAGTTAAATCATCAGCACGCCATTGTCATTACAGTGAATGGTGGAAAGGACGAGAAAAAATGAATTTTCTTTTCAGCGGAAAAGGTACAAAATACAATTTGAATTGTTATATGGCTTTACAACGTCTTGTTGTAACCTAGTGATACATCCACTTTTATGCTTTTGCTCCGGTGAGCTTGTTTTTTTCTATTACAGGTAAGATATCAGCACAGGTAATAGTTCACATCACATTAGGTTATGAGAACATCCGCGAGACCTTCCGAGAGTACTCTCCTTCCTATTATTACTGCACCACTTACTTCATTGTTGCTTAACATTTGACTTAAAAAGTAAGTTTATTCGATGACGAAGACAATAAACATCGATAGGCGCATATTGCACAAATAAAAAATTAATTTCATAAGGAAGAAGCAGTCGATTTTGACCATGATAAGCTCATTATAGGAAAGGAATTTCTTTTTAAAAACTACTCCTTCCCGTTTAGTAGCACACACATGCACTGTATCAGTACAATGCAATGTGCAACAGCAGTGCTGAAGTACCTTGTATAGCTTCATAGCAAACCTTGACATGACAACATAGAAACAGACTCGACGCGCAACGACAGTTTGCTAAGAAAGTGGCATTGTTTTTCAACGATGGGAAACGGAAGGACGCTAGGTGAAACCTAGTATTTTCTTCCGCCAGAAAACGATTTTGTTTTATGCAAAAGCTGTACAATAAAGTGTATATGTAATTATTGCTGTCAACAATCTAGAAAACTCATCTTCCTTTAAATCACCATTCTTATTTACCCCTACGTGCAGGAAAATGATAACAATGATGACAGCATGACGTGACGTGTTATTAAAATATTATAATGAAAATAGGTACAGCAACTTGAACTTGATTGCTGCAATGGGAGTAAACGTCGCAGTGGCAAAATGACAGACAGTTCTGTGTGTACCATTTCATTTTTACGTATGTAATGATATTGTTTAGTAATGATAATAGTCAAGTATACACAACTCACCTTCGTTTTTATTAAGCTGTAATTTTGCTTTCTTCAACTTTTAATGTATTTATTCTCTCCAACACAGCACGAATGATGATGACATACTCCAATAATCTTGAATATATATTTTTGGAAAGACACAACCAATTCCGCAATAATTCAATATATATATAAATGTTTGTATTACTTTTGAAAACTTTTCATTTCATATTTTGGTCTTGTTTAATCAGTTTTTGCTTCTGCCCAACTCAAATCAAGTCGAGGATCGTATCTATGTAAATTCAACAAATAACAATGGTCTTGACAGTATGAAGCTCACGCATAACTTTATCTATTCTGAATATTTGCAAAAAAGTTAGTATTGAAAAGTTGCAACTGCAGCTTTAAGGCATAAATTGTTTTCCTTGTAGCCGTTCTATTTGTGTCATCACTGAAACCGAATTTTGTTCTTTATCACCCACAAAGATCATTGCACTTTTAGTTGTCTGTATCAGTTAGGTTGGCGTGGCGTTACCCCGATATCCATCCATGTTCTAGTTTTTGCCCTGCTGTAGATTGTGTACAAGGCGCATCAAAACCGTTTTTACGGTTCGTTGGCTGTATGCAAAAACTTGAATAAAACTTGTCACCAACAAGAAGATGATTTACATTGCTGAGGTGTTTTAATTTCTTAACAGTCCTATCGATGTTTTCACAGTTCACACTATTTCGTTAAAATTCAAGTACATTCCTTACCACTGTACTGGGTCCGTTCGGTTTACTCAGCGACATTTTTTTCTTAACTTGGCATGCGAGAGCGTGCAAGCGCGACAACACGCAAACGACCAACACTCAAATCTAATAGCTTTTACTTCTACTGGGCATCATCAGCAGACAAACACTACTGAACTCGTTACGTGTCATGCGAAGCATAAAAAGGGCTCACCAAAAAATCCAAACTATCACCACACCACAATAATTCCTGTCTACTTAGCTCCTCGTTGAAAAAATACTTTACGTTTTGGCCGTTTTCAAGACTGTCTCACACTTTTGGTATCCTTAAAGATGAACCTGAGAGCTACGCGGTGCGGCAGTACTAAGTCTTTATTTTCTACGTGTACACTAATGGTATGGGATATTATTAAGATTTGTTTGTTGATGTGTAAAGCTGCAGGATACACACGAAGGTAGTCCTTTCAATGACGATAATGATAACTTTCCAAAAGTACTGTGATGCGTTGTTGTTGCCAAAAGGTCCACTGATTCACTTTTAGAGGTACCTATGCATAATAATGACGAGGAAGCTTATTTATTGTTGTTTGCTGGGGTTGGGTTGATGGGGCATCTCCTTATGCAGCAGTAACAGTTGAAAATTTTAGTCCTGCGAAGGCGTTCTTGTTCCTTTTTTCTATTTACCAAATAGAAACAATAATACAGAGACATAAAAAATGATTTTTTGATCCGCACTTCTTCGGACGTGCATTACGTATTCATATATTGATGCACATTCATGAAACTATGAGACCAACGAACATTTTTTAACAGAAAATGGGGTTGAATGTAACCAAGGCAGGTTAGAAAACAAATATGTGTGTCGATATAATGCGGCATGCATTAGTAACATGACATTAGCTCATACCTATACATTCTCTAGTAATGACGGTGTACTCAGGCCTGTGTCAGTTTTCTCGGAATTCCTTAAAAAAATCAGTGTAAGATAATGAAAGTAATAAAGCTATATTGGCTTTATATTTGTAATAGACCCGTTAGTTTTTGTATCGTACAAAAGGGAAGAAACCAGCGCGGATGAAAAATTACATGCATCCTAATTCTTAATAAAAATGGGCCAACTATTTATAAATGCCTGTATCTCATTCGAGGATCATTATTTTTCATGACGTATACCACACATTGTTTTCGGATCATTGAGACACACCGATTCATGTTGCTGATGATTTTTGATAATGAATGCGTATAATAATAACCAACTAACATAGTCGCAATGGAACCATGTATGCAAATCGGTGTATGATGGTTATTCTATATGAAAGTATGAACATGATTATATGCAGTGTCATTCCGTAAAATCTCTGGTAGAAACCCCTCCACTTTTATTGAAAATCTACAAAGAAACCTACGGCTATTGGAAATTCTACAGCGTTTTTAAGCGTGTATTTAGCATTTGCTCAATGCGTCGATAACATATTATGTACCATTTTTATATTTTGTTAAGGAATGTAAGTTCTGGACTGATTGACCATCTTTCTATGGATAAAAATTACATGGTACACGTAAAATTAGTCTCTAGTCCCTGTCCATATCGCGGTGTATTGTCTATTCACTCACTCACGTATAACGGCTTGAAAAAATTTAAGTGAAGAGTCTGGTTTCTATTAGAAGATTCCCGGTCGCTTTTCACTCGAAAATTAGTACAAACGTGTATAATGCATGGAGTGTATTTATTGAAATTTAGTAGGTATACAGCGTGAAATAATGGTCCCGTTTATTTTTAAATTATGATGCATGAAGATGCAAAAATCAAATGGTCTGTGAGAATTGGAACACCACGAAGATTGCAACTCGAAAATTCTATCAATACAACAGATGTACGAAAGCAACAATATGTTGAAAAAATATACGTAGCCGGAATTAAATGTGAGACATTGAGAGGCATTTACCATACCCTGCGTTTGTAAACCAAACTTGCCAACAACTACCTCGTCTATATACCAAGTTCACGTACAAGCGATAAAATACGAAAATATAACGCTTCAAATTGTAAACCGAGTTTATTGTTAGTATTTCTCTTCAATAACAAAAATAGCCATAGTCAAATCATCTTCGGACATTCTGATTTACGCAGACATGTCTTGCATTGACCATCATCACATATCCTATTGTCATTAACACGAACTTCCTAAACTATTTGCGGTATACCCAAAGATGACGTGCGACCATATCTAATTATCCAATATAAAAACACGCTGTGAATTTGTCATAAGAGTCAATAACAAAAGCCTTAAAGATGATGGAATGCTTGAATAGTTATTACTGCTTTTTTATATTCAATCCTTCTCTTTAAAAGATGACTACAAGATGAGTTAGCTTTTTCCTATTCTCTTCAACAACAAATTAGCCTGCAGTCGCATCCCCGAACAGGAAGAAGTAGAAAGGACAATAACACTTCTCTCTCTCTCTCTCTCTCTCTCTCTCGCCTTTCTGCGTTTCATTTCAATTCAGAACAAAACCAAGCAATGTTCTCTGTACTATACTCACCATCAGTAGTTGTGTACTTCCAAAATGAGTGTCAGTCAGTCAGTAGTAGTATCTGTTGTTCCTATTTTGTACAGGTATCTTCAATCTACACTGAAGCAAGTAGAAAGGAGAATCTGTGCCGCAATGGTCACAATTCACTAAACAAAATGCACCGAAACGGTTAAACGAACTTTGTCAGAGACACACAATAATGCGTGAGTACTACATCAGCGCAGCCAAAGTCACAGTCACAGTAATCTTGCTGTATTCCTCCGTCTCATGTATCGTTCAGTACAGTCAAAAGTGTTAGCGTGCGAGATATTTGTCAAAGTATTGTTTGCCAAGAAGACTTGTGAAGAAATCAAAGAAAAAGGTGTCAGCAAACTATTATTAGCATCATTAAACAACACACTACGACAATAAGAGGCACTAACTAATATATGCTCTCCCCAAAGGCACAAATGTATACCTCGTCAACTAACACCGGGGGCCTGGCAACAATACACAAAAAGGAAACGAAATGCGCGTATACGAGCAACAATGGCAAGTAAGCAGGCGAATCCTACTTTAAAAGAAATGTGCACTTGTAACAACAATTGTTGGATGATGTGATGCGGACACGAGGGAATTTGGAAGGCTGATGCTCTTTTCCTTTGTAGGTTTACTACACAGTGAATGCTCGGAGAGACTGTCCTTATTTCATATTGGTCAGTAGAACTAAATACATTTAGGGGTCAGTTCAAGTCTTCGAATTGGTCAAAAACTACTTCACATTTTGAAACAAAATGTTAAAAAAAATGGTTTGATTGTTTCAAACTTTTCGATTTCCATTAACTACACCGGAAAATACGCAAGCGCCTTTGGAGCAAAAATGGGAATTATTATATGGCTACATGGTTTGTCAAGCAAAAGAGAGCCCTAATTGGCGTACATGCTGCTCTTCGAATAGGTGACGACCGTATGGTATAACATGAAGTTCAACAATTTTGTTAGGACTGGTTCGTGCGAAGCGATAAATGCACACAAGTTTGAGCAAAGTGCGTAAAACTCGTCGGTATCATACCTTCTGCTTTATTCAATATATTGGTAACACTTTGAAGGAATGTCTATTGTTGTCTACGTTGTACGCTCACCCATACAAAAATAATATAATATGTAAAGATAAACTTATGATATGACCAATTCATTATTAGGCTTTCATTTCACTGAATTACGAAAATCTTGAAAAGTCTACTTTGTCCTACCTGTTGAATATTACGCCAAATGCTTCACTTGCTGAATCAGGTTATTCGCGCAGCAATTTGAGACCTACAATACAATGCTATGCAATAAATGATCAGCACAAAGCGAAATACAAGTAATGTAGGTAACAATGAACTATGATGATGGCGATGAAGATGCTGTACGATATAGATGAAGAAGCACAAACCAGCCTATGACTACGTATGCTAGTGGTAGTTCTTGATTTAACGGGAGTTTTCGTAGTAATGGACGACTGGGCAAAACCAAAAACTACGAACTTTTAATGTAATTCTACGTGTGTATTTTGCGAATAATGAGGACCAACTGTGACGAAGGCTTCTATATGTAAAAACATTACATTTAAGCAAGCACTACTGATTGTGAATGTCGATATAAGGATAACAAGCGAGCTGCGCAAGTAGAAAAAATTGTACAACGATGTACTTCGTGTGTACGTACTTTCAGTCAGATTTTTTCTCGAGGTTGATTTTTTGAAAACTTTTCTTCTTACTAACCTGCTTTTCGTATGCGGATCACTCATTCATTACTGCTACTCTACTCTCAGTCAAGAGGTTCCTGTATTAGACAGACAAGCCTACGCTGCATTATTGATTTGAGACTGCAAGTGAAAACCAGTGCAGTGCACGCCAACAGAAGTCTGTTACTCCACCTGTAATAGGGTACCCACTACCCACTGCTACGTTAACGTTACATTACCATAAGTAATGAATATAAGTTTGGTTATGTTACATACGCAAAAATGTGTACTAACATTGCAAACCAAAAGTAATGCCACCACCACCAACATCACAGCACCCACGGTGGCTTATTACTTATTTCATAGAAAGGCTTGCATCAGATTTTGAAACAATGATAAACCCAGCAAGGTAGAACGTAGTCAAGTGGCGAAGCGGGGTTACTGCCGGGTTGAACCAGCAAACGTTGGGGTACTCCCAAATCTTTACCCAAACCCAAAAATGTTTACCTCATTAGGAAAACTCTGGAGCCTGTGTAGTTCTTAACCCTGTATTTTGAATACGGAGACCAACATAAGCATATTTAAATGTTTTTGCACCTTTTTAGATATGTAAAGTGTAAATCACTATGTTTAACCAATGTAGACCCAATTTTCAACAAACGAAATGAAAGAAATAAATAAACTTTCCAAAGTACTAGCCTCTCTCCGTATAAGTTTTTAGCCGATTTCATACAGCTTGTTGTGTACAAATTAGCAAGCAAACGAAAAAAGCAAGAGAGCTTTATCAAACTGTAACTGGGATTTGGTCTCATCCTAGTAGTTACAGGTTCGTCTAACCAAAACAATCCATTGGTGAAAACAGAAAATACCTAGACAGACAGACGGGTTTTATGATTCTGAAGTTAAAAGTGACTCCGCCACTTAATAAGAACGATGCCGGCACGGTTATGGGAAGGTAGCGGTAGGCTTAAGCATATGCAAACTAGTAATGAGTGATTTCCACATACTTACACCGCAATACAAAATCTTCGTATTGTTTCGTTTTCAAGGGGAATTTAACATGTCACACTTTTAAACCAGTGGGTATACGTACATCTTAATGTAGTATCTTAAAATCTTTATCAAGTTTGAGGCATGTGAACTTGAAGATTTCGCAATATACAATAAGCCCAACAGCCCAAGGCCCAAGATTCAATAAAAGTTGCATTTGTTTTGTATTCATTGCAATTTTTTTTAGAGCATTATCGTAAGAAGGATTGATTAACACTACAGCTGCTGCTATAAAACTTATATACAGCTAAGAGCATGAGCTACTTTTAAATAATATCAACTTTACATACGCAGTTTATTGTTTCCTCTAAACAATATGAAATGAAATACCCTGCCTGCCAGGGAACCATAGTTGATTTAATTGTCATAACGAGTATTATGTAAAAGGATTTTGTAAAAGAACAAAACTTGAATTGGCATTGACAATGAATGTATTAGTACTGACTTATACATTATTTCGTGGTGAAGAGTTATAATATATACTTTCACCTATTACTTATTTTTATACGCCAAACATTACTAGTAATTTGTTACACTTTATATTACCCATTTTCCCATTCAGCACAATACAATAACCAGCCTGCTTGCCTACATTTAAAGCAAAATTATGAAATGGTGTCAAATGATGATGCCATCGACAAGTCGACAATTAAACCAAACACGATAATTTAAGGAAAATATATACTCTAAATTTCATGAAAACTAACACCGCAGCGTCAACGTTACTCTTATAACAAGATCAAACGAATTTTGTTCAATTCTCGTGGGCCACGGGCTGTGACTTTGTACTTTTCGCTAACCAGACCACAGAGAAAATATATATATGCTCAAACATGACTACTGCATTTTACTGCGTGAATTACTGAAATGATAATAGGGAAAATTAATACAGCTCAGTGCTAGAGTTGTTTATCCAAAGAAGTGTAGAAAAAAGTTGCATAGGAGAAAAAAACTTTTATCAGTATCAGCTAGTACAATTATTTTATCGAGACTTTAAGCTAGCATGTTATTTTCTTAATCTTCATTATACGAGCATGGTAAACATTTTCCGCAAACATTATAAAACACCATAAAGATGTCAATTGTTCCGGACTTAGGGGGTATTTATAGGTTTGTGGCATTGTAGTGCTAAAATTGCGTTTTNGGTTTGTGGCATTGTAGTGCTAAAATTGCGTTTTTTGCGTTAACCTTTTTTACACAGTTTTGAATAAAGGTCATTTCCTGAATATCCTTCATTTACTTGTGGCCATGGAAATGTTTATTCCTTACAACTGCGTATTCTATTTTCAGGCAAATTAACACTTATTACCCCATTTATTGAGGATAAGAGCTTCATCACAAGCTTCATCATAATCTAGTAGAAGTTCGAGTATTTTTTAAAGTTCTTGGTGCCTAGACTGACTATAGGCATCGGTAACATCCTTCAAATTGCTTCCCTACAAACATTACAATTCTTGTTGGAGTTAAGTTGCTTCCAATTTAAGAGGCATTCTGTCACACATTTTTTGTCGACAAAACGTATAACCAACCGGGTAAAATGTGTACGCATCCATCTTGCCTTTCTCTTATAAATGGGTTTAAACGATCCCTTGAACTTATTTTCTCATTCGATACCAATAGTTGATAATAGTAATGATTAATATGACACCAAAATATCAATGTTTTCATATGCCGAATTTCATTCTTTCAATGTGCGACTATGTAATATTAATTTTGTTAATTTCATTAAAAGTAGCTTTGTATAAAGAGACTAACGGAAGGGAAGAAAATTAAAAAAAAGGGATCATGAAGCTTTAGGGTTATAGGGAACGATCTCGTGATTAAAAAAAATAAATGGTTAAAATTTGCGGCAAAACATTTCTGTCATTGTGTGAAAGTTCACTTTTGTCCGTATCACACATTTAATAACATTTTGTGCAATTTCAACTTTGTAACTTTTTGAGTAATTCATTGGTACTAGAATTTTTTATAATACATTGTGGTAAAACACTAGAGTGCTCTCTTCACTCCAATTGAAAACATTGTCGTTTGGTAAATGTGTAAAATGAGCAATCTTTTATAAATGTGAAATGTAAGGGATCACCACAGTACATTCGGTCGTGGTTCACCTTCACTTCATATATTTCAATGTACTTTTCATTAAAAGAAATTGATGATGAGTTTACTCAAAGGGCAAGGTTGATGTAAACACTTTTAAAAAGCTATTATAGCAATTTACTATTTCAAGTTAGGTGGTGAAAAATCTAAACAGAAATGATTTTTTAAGATTATATAGAAGTTTTACTTATTGACGCTTCTGTTGATTAATGCACGTTTCTCCTATATATGTAGTAAAATCAAATCTTCTATTTATGTTATGTATTAAGTATGGCGCATTATGTGATCAAATCTTGCACTTTATCTCCATCGAGATGCTTTAATTTGTAAAAAAGTCAAAATTATAAAGATTGGACGCAAACTCAAGAGCCACATACCATAATACTTTTGTATGTTGTAATCGTTTTGAAGATTATGTCTATTTTACAAGTAATCATTGGTTTAAAGAAATTGGTCTATAAACTTGGCTTGACTTGTGGGTAAGTGTTAAAGAACTTTCTGATTTAGTGAAGACAGTAATGAGTATTACCACATTAAGACCATCTTCTTTCAGCTACATTTTGTAAAAAACGATTTTTTTTAATTTCGTATTTCATGTTGTGTGCGGTACCGTAGTACAATGTTTTCTAATCATCTAACGTAATGAATCGTCAATTTGATGTTCAACTTGCTTAAACTGCCTGGCGGACAGCGTAGTGTAAAAGAGAGGATGAATATGAAGAAGAGTTACTGGCTTTGTTACTATTTCCACGGATGGATGAGTAACTAACTACACGTTACATGAGAGGAGAGCAGCCAAAAATTTCAAAGACAATCACGTCTTGAATTATTACATCCCTACGTATACAGAATAAAAATCGTACAACAAAAATCCACAACGTAGTGGAAATACTGAAACGATGCACAGGTTATAGCACAATTTCTAAGATTCTTTATGAAAACTCTCATACATCTGTCTGCTGGATTGACAGGTTCAACGAAAACTTCCAATAAATCCACTACACTCCACCTACTTTTAAACGGCAAACTCGAATTAAAATAGCATACATTCAACATTATCGTGATTTTATTTGCTGTCTTCTGTACACCTGTTCATTTGTCCGCGCAAAACTGACTTTGAGTAATCGCTACTCTGCTACTTTGCTTGTACATCTGAGTTATTTTGATGAAGGAGAAGGATCTCAAGTAGGTAGTATGCTTTCTTCAATCCCGTTAGTGTGTGTAGCATAATAATCAGTAGTCAGTTGCATACGCGAAAGAAAAGCATCAACTAAATTATACACCTTTTGAATTTGCGATATCCTTTTATAAAGATATCCTTTTTTCATTAAATTAGGGACTAGTTCAGAATGGTTGTTGGCTACGTACAACTTGTTGAGAATATACTTGCATGTTACACACCTATTCTGTGTAGACCATCTTCTTAATTTCACTATGCAACATCATATCAGGATCCTTCACATCGCACACCACAATATCACAAATTTAACGATGATCATAATAGTGGCACAGAAAGGCGATGCTATTGTTTTGCGTGCAAGAACATTTTCTTCAATATCGTATACCTACCCCGCTTTGCAAAGAGGCAATAGCAACAGCAAACAATTCATAACAGTTTCTCTGTAAAAAATATATGGTGACTTAAAAGCCGTAGGTATTGGCAAGCCAACGCCAAAATCGTACCTAAAAATGATAAAACTGGTCAAGTCCGGGAGTAGAACAAGAAGCATCCCATCCCATCAACAGCATAAACGAAGCGCTGAGTATTTGTACAAAGTATCAACAGCTTGCATCTTCACTGTCAGTGGAAGAAAGCAACTTTGACGCTACCTTTTTAAGTTGTAGTGTAGGAGAGAAAATACGTTGGCGACAACGTTGTGTTGTAAATTGCTGCTTATTGTTATTACTGCTTTTATTAAATTTGTAAGATGCTGCATATTTTAACGCTGAATGTGCCATCTAAAAATTCATAGATTC
This sequence comes from Callyntrura sp. NNG-2020, assembly GCA_027744055.1. Taxonomy (NCBI): domain Eukaryota; kingdom Metazoa; phylum Arthropoda; class Collembola; order Entomobryomorpha; family Paronellidae; genus Callyntrura; species Callyntrura sp. NNG-2020. Next base: position 19,572 of record JAHZNE010003699.1, read on the forward strand.
TACTTCAAGATAGCATTGTTGTTAAAGGAAAAAATGCTGACTCAGCCTATCTCGTCCTCGTATTTTTCAATGTTATCTCATGATTGCACTTTAAAATAGTGTAAAATATAAACTCCTAAATACAACGGTATGCGGTGGGATGTGTGATGTTGTTTAAAAAATCTTAAGTGCTACTAAATTGTCGATTGTCAAGGATACCACACACGAATGCGTTCAGAGTATTATGGTAATGCATTAGTCACTATAATATAGTTAATATACGGTCAACTAGGAATAAAAAATTGAACTATTAGGATGCTTTGTCACTAACTTACAAGGACCACTGCGACTATTCACCAAATAAATCTTAAAATCATATTGGGAGGCTAGAAATTTAATTAGAAAATTCCTTTTAAATTTATGATAATTCCAATAAAATATCGAGGGATTTCCGCTGTTCGATAGAAAATGTAACAAATTGAAAATCATCATCGACCATAAGGGGTCTTCCCCAATTACATTGACTTCCATGAACTCCAAAACAGCACTTGCCAGGTGAAAGCTTGAATCATTCATTACACTATGTATGATAACGGCAAGATTAGATCAATTTTAGGGTAAATTCATTTCAATATTTCCTTGGTGATACGATTCACCTAGTCCTAATCTAATCGACTAAAAACTAGTAAATAACTTGCAAACGCGATAGTTAAAATCTTGTAACATTATCTGAAGAAGCACTGCTGTTTTTGCATAATATTGCATCACAGCTTGATTTTGTCTCGTGTTCCCCGTACCAACATTCACCCACGGAGGAACACAGAGGTCAAGAGGTATACTTTTAAGTCATGCTGCATGTGTACCGATTGCCAAGGAGCACAAATTACCAATTTTGAATTCCATTTCATTCGAGTGATGAACAAAACTTTGACACCCTCTCTTGAACCCTTTGAGATCAGCCATCCCCATAAAAACCAAAACTGGAACTCAGAACAAGACGGATGCTTCTAGTTTGCACCAATATGCACCTAGTTAGTATTACAGTCATAAATATTTGTAATTGTCACTGTCCAGTCACGAACCTAATTTGATCCGCGCGTTAATTTTAACAAGGTTGTCATTGTTTCAGTTAAATCTATCTTAGATATTGATATACCTAGGTTTATTATTCACTGTTGCAGCTGTTACAAATGTTAGATAACAGGCCAGTATAATATATGTATAATATGGTCAAACCGAATAATACCAGGGAGCTTTAACAGTGAAAAATGTCCCCATGATGAACCTGTAAAACATCCTACAACTAAAATTAAGCTTTGCTTAATACGCAGAAATATGTCACCCATTTCAAAAAGTAGTCTTGCAAGCAGCACAATAAATATATTCTTCCGGTATATTAAATATTCTTGTCTCGTTTTAGTTGCATACGGCATTCATAGCTTCGCCTTCATTCTAAAAGAATGTCGAATCACGAGTTTTTCAGTGTCAAGATTGAAGTGCCCGCGTGTTCTAAACACAGGCAGGCATATTAGTTAGTGTATGTTGTATCTAAATTTTCTGCGACATTAAATCTACAGGTACTGTTACTTCTCTGCAGATTTTATACAATCATTATTTTCGGAAATAGCGTGTAACCAGTGAACTACTTCCCATTACATCGGCAAAAAAGTTAAAGCGTATCCTCTTATAATCTTGAAATACTTTTAAGAAAACCTTTAATCATTAACCATGAAAATGCATTGAGGACATTTTACTTGTAAATTCATTGGTTGTCAGAGCAAAGTATAAAACTGAAGCTTTTTTATTTTCTTTGAATTGCTTGAATGATCAATCACGATCATGTACCATTGCTGTGTTGTGAGATGAAAATGAGATGAGATGCTCCTCGGTGTTTGCATTTGGGAGCAATTACACTTCGTTGCTAAATTGTGACGAAGTCGAAAGGAATTTCATTTAAATCAATAGAGCTCGAGCTTTTCAAGCTTCATCTACGACGTATATACTGTAACTGTAAGTCATCTGACTATAGTGCGACATTCATTCTGCCACACATGTTTTCGATACCGACATACTAATTGTAAATACAAAAGGGACTTTTTACGCACTATTAGTGAAGACGTTCTGGTGTATGGGTAGTTTTAGATGGGTGCCTTTTAACGCACCTTATTCGAAGTCTTTTAGATAGGTACCTAACTTACACATTCTTAAAAATATAGTTTTGATGGTTTACCAAAAAAACATGCACACATACACGTAATTTTTATGTTATATATTTTGAGTTGTTCATTAAATGGTTACGGTGATTTTTGCAATAAAAGACGTATTTTCCAGATATTTCATTTTATGGAAGCAACAGATGCAGCGTGTCCATCTGTGCATATACCGTCTCGACGTTATTTTAAATGCGTTGTTGGGGTCACAAAAAACTCGCATAGCGCAGCCAGATACGTAGATGTTAATTAATTTGAATTGTTTATATCAAAAATGTTAATATTTTTAAACAGCATTTTATGAAATGAAGTGCTTTTACTCAAACTCAAATAAATGCTGGTTGAAAGGATCTTTAATCAATCAGGGTCAAACTTGGCAGAAGTAGGTAATTATCTACCCAACATCTAACAGAATTCCAAATGAACTTTTCCAGGAGGATTGACCACGCATATGACACCGTAGGGTGTACAAAATTGAAAATACTCGCAGAATATAAATGAGTGTTATTAAGTGCAATAAAAGTTGTTATCATCCCCGTTTCGTTTTTACATATTATAAGTACGAATTATCAGACATTAGAAATGGCTATTGATTGCTGTCTAACGTCCGTTCATGTACATCCGTTTTCATTGTACAAACGAAAAATTGTTCTTGAACACATTTGTAAAAACAAAAAGATTCATCATGATAATGAATCAAAGTTAAGCTTCAGATTTATACATGCCAAAATACCTTGTACTGCAGCATACACAAAATGCTACAAAGTAAATTTTCTAAACATATTCATCACTATCACAAAATTACATACATCCCGTTTTACGCCCGTCATGTTTTTATTCGGGGTTAAGAGTAGACCAGGAGTAGATTAGGCTTCGAGTGAGATTAATCATTTTATACAATTTAAAACTAAAATTATCCCATTCGTCTGACCAACGGGAAGCTTGCCCTAACCCGCCGGCAGATTCAACTGTGGTGTGTGATGCATCGGTGGGTCGGCCGGGCAGTAGAAAAAGGTTGTAACGGGATGCAATGATGTTCTATTTACTTGCTCAGTAAATTTTACGCTGTTGCCCATACCCGTAAAAGCTAACATAATAAATAAAAATACGTAAAAATAATGCTTCTATAATGCTAATGCATCAGTAGACAGTGGTCTCACTCATTGCTCATTTGCCTGCTTGTCTGAACACTAATCGAATATCTAACGGAAGTTTAATGAGTGTAGCTGAACCTAGGCCAAACCTCGTTGTAGGTTTCCTTCCATCAATATTAGATATTTCGAACTCCACAATTTTATTTGTGATGATAAAAGTTGTCTTTCGGGAAAGAAATGAGAAATGAAAAACTACATAATTATTTTTATGTCGCATTAATGTATATACTGTGTTTAAACA
>JAHZNE010003700.1:0-26961 GCA_027744055.1 Callyntrura sp. NNG-2020
CTTATTTGAAGGAAGGGCAAGTTATTGAGTCTCCATGGGTGGTAACATATTGTTTTATTTATCACTTTGGTCCCTTAATAATTATTATTGTTAATATAATCAAAACAGTAACATGGATACAAGATATTACAATATATAGACCTGGAACGTTGGTGTAGGCTGGCAAAATTAGTTTCGCGTTACATTTAATTAATTCATGAAGCAACGCATACATATACGCAGATTTAATTTCAGCTTTCAAATCCCAACATTCTAGAAAGGATATTAGTTAAGCGGCGGACTCTCGGAACAAAAAAGGATTGAAAAAGAAAAAAGGATAGTTTTACTAACTCAATTATATTGTGTGGACGGAGGCAATTATACAGATTTAAAAGAGAATTTGAGGTTTACGGAAAGTTGAAATAGATGAAAATCAAGTAATTAGGGGGACAATTAATTTTCTCCTTCCAAATTGTCACGTTAAAACCATTAGCGGAAGCTTTAAAAGTATGATTAACTTTCAAGAATACATGGCCAACACGTGCCCTTGTGTTACTAAGCATGTATAGAATATAGTTGTTAGTAAGAACAAAGTAGTCATACATTTCTTTCTGTTTTCAAATGTAACTATTAATTATTGATATTGCTATGACAGTGTGGTGGGGAATACATGCAACATCGTTATATCGAACACACGGAAATATTTTTTAACCATACTTCATTTAGTACCCGAAATTAGTCAGTCTTACGTGTAGATTACAATTTCTTACCACCTAATTATTATTAAGTTTTATACGAACTGCTAAAATCAATACAATTCCATTTTTGTTCTGGCTGTATGTACCACTTGAAATACTACTACTTCCAACACGTCCATTTAGTAGTCACAATGTTGTTACTAACTTTAATCTTTATAAAAATAGCATGACAACAGAAATAATTCCGGGGAGCGGTGGTGCTATGTCAACAGCTACATTTGAATTGACGCATAATCTTGCCATTCTTGGTTTATACATTTATAATTGTATAACTTCAAAAGATAAGTTTTTGTCGCATAACATCAAAAAATCTCCTACATTTCTAATTAATTTCATTTTGTTGGGGGTTTACATTTTGGTCACGTTTGTAACTACATGTTTTCTCATGTATGCAGCACAAGCGGTACGTAAATTTTGTATATTTTGCTGAAGAAAAATGTACATAACTGTCGTGCACTTTTAATTAATTCAATAAAGTAACATAAATTTTCCCTTCACAGGACTCCAGCAGCCTGAGGAGGCGTAGGTGCATTTGTACATGTTGGATAATTTACCGCTTGTTAAGTTTTATCATACCTATATATGTGATGTGCCAGTCGAACGATAAGCTTTTAGTGATACTTTGCAGTGTGACGGCCGGAATATGGGTATTTGGAATTTGCTTTGTGGCGAACTTCAGAGCAAACTTATCATACGAACTGTCCCTAAATTCAAGGAATAATACGCGTATAAGAGTGGATAACAGGATAGAAGACATTCCAGAATCCGTTACAGCAGTAGGTGGACCGATTTCTCGTCCACCAACACACACACGACCACGGCCAGGGGGTCCCCATTCTCGGACATGTGCCGCAGGGATAGAACTTACCCCGCAACATTTAAGACAACTAAAAGAATTTGAAGATTACGTTCGAAAAACTTCTTGGTGCAGTTGGAGTAGCGATGGGAGCAGTATCGGACCCGAGAGATCTAGCAGGAGTCACTCTGCCGCGATGAATAGACATTGATACATTAACCTGGACTAATCATACGAATATATATTTTGATAAAGCTGAAGTGATGCAATTACCTTTGTCTGTTTCTACCGAATACATTGTACAATAGTACATGTCTGTTTTAAAAAATAAAATCGCATGTTTTTGTACTTTCCTGTATTGAAGTTTCAACTTTTTATTACAGCCGAAAGTAATTACTTTACCAATGATAATGGTATGTGGTATGTTCATAGTTCATACATTTTTCAAACTTACTTCCAGTTAAGCCTCCTTTCACTTGGAAAGGTATTCATTTACTGATTGCAATCGATAATTGGTCGATCATATCCTTTTGGCTACGTCATGACCAGCAGGATAAAACGCTCCAACAAAATACCCTTGGGACTGGACAGTCCTAAACCACCCTATTGCTAATTTTTACATGTCGTTAATATGTCCTCAAGAAATGTTTCTGGAAGTTTAGCAACATTAATAGTTGGGGTATTGGAGCTATTAGATACAATTGTCGATTTAGGGCTTTACATTGGAGTGGTGATCGAGAGGTCAGCGGAATTTCTTCACTCCACTCCCTTTACTGTACAAGTTTTCTTATTTGCAACGTATATCGTATTGACGTTTGCGGCAACATTTCTTTTAATTTTTTCTACCCTCTCGGTAATCTCATAAAATACAGCTATTTTAAATAATTAAATAATTACGTAACACAGCGCTATTCAAAATTCATAAATTTGAATAAGTTAATTATGTTGGAACACGTGTTGCATTAAATATTATAGCGAACGAGTTTATACATTCGGAAATGCATCTGCATGGGATACATCACTTTTCGCGTCTTCTGTTTCACCCTGACTCTAATTCTGGTTGCGGCAGATTGGTGGAAAGAAAAAACGCTGCTAATCATGTGTTGTGTTTCCATGGCAATGTGGGTAGTTTTCGTGACCATTGTGGCGTATTACACTTCAAAGCTGGCCAAGGCTCTCCAAGAAAAATGGTCAAGTGACAAAAAGCGAATATTTAAAAGGCCAAAAAATCAGATCTCCCAACAACCCCCAGAGGAAATTAGACAGACTCCAAAACAGGCTTGGAGCAAGAGTCAGTTACAAGTTATTCGAAAGGAACACGTATTTTCTACAGGGAGAAGATACTAAAGACTTTATTGCCATAATTAAATAACCCTTCAATAGTACTTACTTGATAACCTGCTTCTTGGTATTCTAAACAATTATTAATTGTCTTAACACAGTAACCTATAAGCGTATATAAATAGAAAATCAATTTTCTTTAACGGTAAAGCAACACTGATACGTCTGTCTTGTTAGAAAGTTGTCATTTTAAATGATAATGACGACTGACAAATTTCCTGGTCACACTGCTACTAGAATTGTAGTGTTTCTTGAGTTTATATCCTGCATCGTTTTAATTGCACTCTACTCGTGGAGCCCTCATCACTCTTGGTTTGAAAGAAAATGGCCCTACGAGTACATACCTGACGTGGTATACCTATTTTGCACATTCATTTCGGCGAACGTACTCCTAATGTCATCTACTTCAGTAAGCCAAACATAAAAATTTCGTATCCAGTGAGTTTATTTTTGCTTTTTAATAAATAAAGCGTCATCACATCATACAAGTGATAAATTTATGGAACAGATGCATTCATTTTTCCATTCTCAAGGTTATCTACAAGTTTGGATTGACTGGTCGTCGCCGTTTGGCAGTATGTTGGCGTACTTATCGAACATTTTGTTTTATCATTGGCCTTGGACTTCTGCTGCTTATTACTAGAATGGGAGGATATTGGGTGGCTGTCATAATTTTTCTATGTCTCGGCAAGTGGGCTGTATCCATTTACTTGGTTAGCATCTACATATTCAATTTATGGACGACAATCGCCAAACAGAGACAGATGGAGAGATTTTTAGAAAGAAAGGGGACCTTTCATCCCGTGCAAATTTCGTCACACGTTACTAAAGTAGGAAGTTGGCGCGAACCTCCTCATATTGCACTTATTGTCAAGAAGTTTGAGCCTAAAAATAAAGCCAACGTGAAATTAACCATAATTGTTTCCTAACTACGGTTGGCAAAACAAAATGGTAGCGGAACGTTTGTGATATGGGTAAGTATTTAAAAATAAGGTTTACTAATTTAAAATATTTCAAATTAAATTTGGAATTAGTAAGCATGCCCAAGTTACATTAAACAAGTTACATTTAATAATTTTGCCTTATGCTCTCCAGGCTACTATGAAGGAACCGAACACAAAATGATATATATAGTATTAACGAAGTACAAAAATTTGCTTTAGTATTTATAAAAGAGAAAGACTTGTATGAAACAACACTGAAAGATTAGTTACAACCGTGGAAACACACACAAATTTTCGTTGATGGTGGTGTAACAAAAAATATGATAAGCTATTAAAATATTAAATGTTTTTAAATAAGCGAACAATTTTTATAAAACATTTTCAGGATTAGTGACTAATGAATAATATGAAAACCATTTATCTGATAAATAAATCGGAAGAATAAATAAACATTTTAAATTCTTGTTGTTTGTATATATCCAAATTTTAATTAATAAACTTATGCCTTTAATGTAGCGATAATGAATTTATAATTTTTTCCCCGTTGTCACTGTTGCCGATCATTGATTCGCAACGTTCATTTCACTTCCCAATTTTATCAACTTCTTACTTGTCATATAACGTATTGTACTATCTTGTGGTGCTAACCCCATTTACAAAATGGGAATACGTAATTACTATATTTATTGTGAGTATAGTGTTTATGCACTTCTAACAAATGCCAATATATAGATACAACCATGCATGTTCATTTGCAAATACTAACCATTATAATTACCGTTATGACTAGTCATGAGCAATATTGGTTGTTGAAAAATCGATTGACTACACCTAATTTCTTCTATTTAGGCCGACCCATCAAAATGTCTTCCTCCTACGGGTGTTTATACATAAAAATATGAGTTTCATATACACTACATGTCAAACAATGTAATACACAGGCTTGTGGTATATACATTAATAACCACTAGTTTGGCTTATTTACCACCACGCCACGACACCATCACAATCAAAGGATATCACGCTACGAATGTCGTGACGCAAAGCTATGCCCTCTTTCGCGCTAATCTTTTTACTTGTATCTAATCATACTTCCTTTCCCTGAAATCAAGTTTAGGATGATCACAATTATATTTTTTGGTCGTCTTGGTTCTCGGATCGTTGGAGTATTTGACCTCTGTGTATCCCTTTTCCTATTAGGGTGGTAATCTGGAGCTTAAGTAGCATGTGGGAGGCATTTAACTACTGCTCACATTGCTTGGTTCTTATTATTCTTTTGCCAATGTATGTTTTTGTAACATTAATTGTATCAGTGCTACTAATCGTTTCTTCGTTTTCTGTAAGTCAAGTAAAATAAACTTATGTGACATTTTCAATGTTCTGGCATTGAAAATTAATCCTTCAAACTACTCTAATCAGATTTATTTGATTGTTTAGGTGGTTACATCAACTTCAACCGGTCAATGGATAGCCATTTTAGCTTGTGTATTCAATACGTTTGGTTTCGTTGGTGACACTATATTTTCTTGCGTTGCCCCTGGTGTATTTTCTCGTAATTTAGAGGGGTTTTTCATTATGATTAGTTTTCTACTAAGGTACTCCGCTCTGGTATGCTTGGTCTGTAAATACGTATGGGTATTAGCAGAGGTGGTCACCAAACAAGTCAACAAACCGTACATTCCACCGGTGGTGTCACCAACAGAAGTGGGTACAAAGTGACACAATGCAATGTCCTCCGATTTCATGGTGAGGATGTGAACATGTAGGAAACTAAAAGCATTAAACTCATTCCTGCTTTAGCTTAGTGATTTTGGTTTTAAATACTTGCATATATAATCCATATTATTTTGTAGATGTGCTAAAATTCTACATAGTAGCTAAGATAAATCGATAGTCCTTCCACCTTTTTTTACTCTAACATGTTTCGTGAAATATTTCATGTTTTGAGTATAGTATGCCAAACTAATACCAACTAATTACTTTTTAAGCGTTCCTCACTGGCATTCAACTAGAAGGATGACGCATACATCTTGCTACCATCTTAAGGCATGTTAACGAGAGTAGAGTCCAAACAGATTGTTTTATGTAGAAGACCCGGATTCTAAAGCAGCTCCAATTAATAGCGAACTAAAAATAATAAATAATATCTGTCAGGATGGTACATACCCTTTAGAAGCAATGTTTCAATTTTTCTTCGTCTCCCACAATGGAAACTGAGTCTGAGACAAAAATTGCTGGTAGATTTGCAACTCTTCTGGTTGGAACTACAGAAGCAATTATTGAAACGATTCTTATATTTTGGTTCGAGATGACAGACATCGACTACAGTGATGTTTTCGGAGTCAGTGAAACTCGTCACGTTCTGATTGAAGTAATGATATACGGTTATTTTTTGCTGGCTCTGATAGTTTCTCTCTCGCTTATCTACTCCACCTTTATGGTAAGGCCGCATAACGTATTTCAGGACTAAAATGTCAGTATTAATATTTATTTCGTATTTTGTAGTTTGCTTCTATAGCGACAAGGCAGCGCATTGCAACAATATGGTGTATTTTTCGAGCGCTAAGTTTCTTGATTGCCCTCGGCTTCATAATCCATAACCGAGGACACTTTACCAATTTGTGCTATATTGCCATTACCGGATTTATGACATTATGGATAATATCAATTTACTTCGTAAGCCTGTACTTGGGAGGTCTAAATGCTGAACTGGGAAAAGAAAATGCACCTAAATTTAGAAAAAGGAAAGTGTCAGCAGTGTCCGTGATTACAGACGGAGAAGATGATCTTGAAAATCAGCGTATAGTAGGATGGCATCAGTTTCGAGCATACTTGCACCGACCGTCATTGCAAAGCAGCACTTTGTCAATGGCTAACAGCGGTGAAGATGAACGGAACAGTGGCAATACGCTCCCAGTGCCGGAGTGTCATTTTTAGTATATATTGAGTTTTAGAGAAATCTTAAGTACAAAAGTATGTAACTACATATGCATATATCTATCATTTATATATTTATAACTTTTATGTGAACCTCAATATATTAATTACTTTTAACAAGTGTATATAATATGCTCAATGATTTTACAAGATACGTGTTAAAAGTAAGAGTCGATAACAACGATAATATTCTTATACTATTTTATGTATACTCTTTAATGAGGAATCTTTTCATTTACTTTGTTAAATTTGTAATATGTATTTGTAAATGCGTGTTGTTAAGAATTGGTCAATAAATTAGCACAATCATTTAAAATCGGATGTATGGAACGTTTCTTTTCCATGGATTTTGAGCCATCACAAACTCTTAAGTAATTCGTCCATGGAAGTATATCAGGCAGCCAGCAATGACTTTTTGAAAATATTGTCAAGTTGTCAGTATGTAGGTCATTTTTATCAAATGGGTGCTCAGGGCATCCTATCGTACGCGTACATATTCTGACTCCGTCTGACTAACAACTTATTTACATTTTATGTAGCATGTATAAGTATAGCACTTGCAACTTGGGGAATATGACACGTGTGACAATGGGGAGTCACTTATTTCTGGGTTTTTGTACATTCAAATATAATTCTTTTTAGGGTACTAAATTTTGAATCTTGTTTTAAAAATTGCCATGAGACATGTAAACAAATGTACAAAACTCTTAGATAAATAAAAATACTAGATAGGAAATTTAATGTAACGCCGTGTGATTACTTTCTAAAATGTAACCTGTACCAGTGTATCTGTTGTATACATGCATTCTATGGTTACACTGGTACAGATTCAATTCAATAAAGCAATCACACAAAAATGCCCAAATTACTACTCTATTGTCTCTACTACAAAACTCCAAATTTTAATTCCAATTTCAATGGGTTTGACCAGTAAATGAAGTGTTTAGACAAGCTTATATTTGTTTCGTTGCCAAAGAATTGTGGGAACTTTGTGCGTGGAAAAGTCAATTGTCTATGAAAAATGGCAACGCTCCGAAATAAAGTACGGAGAAGTTCATGTATTAAATGTCTCAAAAAATTTTATCGTTCCTTAAATAACATATTATTGTACAACATCAAATTTGCGATGATAAGTAACAATTTGTTTAGAATGTAATTTTATTTCTGTAGTAATGTGGTAAAAACAGTCACTTTATTTCTTTTTAACAAAGTAGTACCTTAATATCGGAAGGTGCTGGATTTTCTCCAAATTTCTTCTTCAATACTCTGACTACCTTTTGCCCAATTTTGACATTGATTCCATATTTCTCCATACATTTGACAAGATTTCCCCACACATCATTTTCAACAAGTATGCCAGTGGAACTTACTACAAAAAGTGCAATGAAATATACCCAGAGTTAAATTGGTTTTTATATTTCTTTTTCTTGGCGATATTTTAGATATGATATCCCTCAATACTTACTTGCGGCTACGCTTAGAAGATGTGGCTGTGTCTTAACAAAACTATCCCAAATAGAACCATAAGTCTTTTCAATTAGTGGAGGCATCCCTTCCCTCTTGAGGACGTCAAGAATGACCCGTCTGCAATCGTTCTTCAGACTCATTCTGAAACAAAAGTTGTGCTATTTATTTGACACTCTTGATGTTGATGTTTATATGATCAAATATTGCTTTTGTTTTCACAAACTTTTTAAAGTGTTGACGGGGATAAATGAGACTAATGAAAGGTGATGTCTTCTTCTCTCTGCGGACTGTTTGACTTGTCTCGCTTCAAACACAAACTACTTCTGTCAAATGACAACTTGTGGTAACGTGTTGATATGATGACGATGAAATCGAATGTGACACTTCACATCAAATATCATCTGTGGAAAATATCGGAGTTGGGGAGTTTTCATCACATCATATAACAACAGCGTGACGTCTATTGATGTTGTGGATGGTTGGCTACTTGCCGATTTCCCTGATTTCTAAAAATTGAGCACATCAATATTTCAAATCGCGGAAGTTTTTCCACAAAATATTCAACTTCATGATTGTCCTCTCGAACCTTGTATTTCCTCAGGTGCCCACGCCGTTGTTCCGGTATTGATGCCAATGTCAGTGCACCTGCATGTCGTAATTTATACAAATGTGTAAGAATTGTCGTAGCAATATAATGCCTACATAATATTAAATAAATAAATAACCACGAGTATTGGCACAAACATCTTTATCTTCATCGTCTCTGCTTATTTCCCGGAACATGTAAAATCCCTTTGGTACACATGTAATGGCAACAAATACTTTCATAGTATTTTGTATACACAGCGCTGCTGAGAAGTAAACGAAGCAATCAAGCATGGACCATGGGCCATAAATAAATATAAACATTTATGCTCATTATTATTTTACATCAGAACAGGGTTAGTATCAAAATACTTTGAATCCTGGATTCGCTCCGCATTACTCACACTGATTTCAAATTAAGACGCATGTCCACGGCTCAGCCGTAGTCAATACTTTGCACCACATTTAAAATAGCTTATTGTATTATTTTGCGCACATGTATGAAATTTCACACCATTATCATATCTCTCATCTCAAATCGTAGAAAACAGAGCGTGGGCAAGCGTAACAATGAATTTTTGGTGCCTATATGCACATGTCCTTGTCTTTGTGACACCTGACATGCTATTGGATTCGGTTTCTCACATAAAAATGTCATCCTGTGTTTTCAACTGAACTGAAATTTATTTTACTACTTGCGACCAACATACTAGCCTCACTATCATCTTTGTATCTCATGTGGAGAATAGCCATTGTGCAACTAGAAACGAATTTTCCTCTTTCATGTCTTATTTATAACCATGCAACAAGAAACATGAGAAACAAGCGTGATGCAATCAGCCCCACAAACTAATAAGATGTTTTGAGTGCAACTTTATAAAAAAAGTATAAGCTATGAGATGTAAGATGTGCATTCATAAAGATGATGATGTAGTGATATTCGTTTTATTACCATTTTATTTTTGGAACAAGATTTCTCTCGCAGATGTGAATTTTACATGTTTTCTTGTACACTTTCAAAAGCTCAGTTCAACATATTATTTAAATGAAGCGATATGCTATGCCCAAGGTAAGGTCACGGTCTTGTTTACATGATTACACAATGTGTAAATTGCTACAGTATATAGCCATTATGCAAATTACTTATAGTAACTAATTTCTGTCACAAGTGGAAATTATAATGATTTGAGAACATAGTCAAAGCAATTTAATGAAAAAAGATTTTGTAAGTTTATTTTTTCTTAATATTTAAGTTGTACCACATTTTACAAGGGTCGTCTGTTACTCTACTCTAAACACGAAATATTTCTATAGGAAAAGTCAGTCTACATAAATGGTTTGGAAATGAGGAGATAAGTCCAGGAAGGTAAAAAATACTTTAAAGTGTTTTGGCGAGAGGTGAGATGTTTTGATATAGGGTATCTGTAAAGGAAAAGTTATGTCTACAAACATGCATTTTTTGTCAAGTCAGAGGGGTTCATATTTATAACAGGGCTGGAAGAATGGTACATAACATCATGGATTTTGTAGTAATATTTGTTTAGCACAAAAAGATTTTCACATCAGCATTGTTGGGATTTTCACCGTACTTCTTCTTCAGAGAACGAATTACCTTCTGGCAAATATTGGTAGCAATACCAAACTTTTGCATACTGTGTTCAAGATTTCCATAGACGTTAGCACCGTCCAGTTGTCCACCAGCATCTGAAACGTATGAAATCGAGAAAATGTAAGAGATATTTCGTTGGCATTGATAAAAATAATATACAATTCATTCAAAGCAACTTTACCTGCACCGGCGCCACTGAGAATGTGAGGTTGAGTCTTCATGAATGCCTCCCAAATTGAGTTGTACGTTTTATCAATGATTGGTGGCATACCTTCCTTTTTCAAGGTATCCAGGATAGCTTTTCTACACTCAGCTTGCAACGTCATTTTTTCTAATGCTGCAAAAATGACATTAATAAAGTTATTATTTTATGGGTTTTACTTCCGATCAAATGCCCCACTTTCCTTTCCTACACTCACAAAAAAAATGATCAGATTAAGTTACTTGTAGTTTGGGCGGAACAAGTATTCCTGTTTACTAGTCTTCAATAAGGAGGACTCACACCGGACGCCGACACAGCCACGGAGAATGTGACGCTTCTCATCATTTTCTCCACTCCTTCACACCACCACAACATCGTCTTCGTCATTATCATCATCGCAAAGGCAGCAGAAAAATTGAGTCATCCTTTCCACGAGACAAAAATAGGAAACTATGCCCTCTATAATGTATGAAAAAATACTACTTTGAATGCATAATACTATGTACACGTTGTAACGTGCATATTTCTGGCTGATTGCCGAATATTCATATTAGTTGGAAAATTTCGTGATAAAATTACAGCAATAATATTAGTAAATAAGAAGATCAGGGGAAGGGGTTGAAGGAAGCAAGCAAATGCCTTTTAGTAGTACAGGAAACGACATCACATACATTTGTATTTGCCTTATTAACAAGTAGCGGCCTTCCTCGTAGTTGGATAACGAATAAGAAGGTCGCTATCTCGGCATGTGTGCTTCCCGAACAATTTGGTTCTGTAGTAGGTAACAGTGTTCGGCTTTGGTTACTTATCTCAGTGTTTTATCGGTCTTTCGCTGTTTCGCTATCTTCATTGGTTGTAGTAGAACTGATTACGAGCTTAGGTATGGAAAAATGCTTCTGTGATGCTCCACAGATGCTTCCTTCATTACATCTTACTACTCCATTTTTCACAATGATAAGAGTAGACCATAGAAACAAGTTTTCAAGCAAAAAGCAGAGCAACAACAGCGCAACCATTTCGCCACCCACGTAAGAATGTCAAACGCCCACCGTTGTGCTCATTTACATGACATCCATAGATATTTATTGCGAAGAAATGGTGTGAGATGAGAACGAAGAAGTGAGGAAATCAGCGCTTTTTGTATCCGTTTTTGAAATTTAGTATGAGCCTCGAATTGTCAAATGTAATAAAATTTTGCTACGTAGATACTTTGCATTAGCTGACTTGAAAAAGTACATTTAACAAGCGAAGCGACTCAGAAATGCTGCCGACCACGTAAACCTTCCACCACATGGAAAATGTAAATACTGTCATTAAAAAATCTGTGTCGAAACTGCATTTCTGCAATATTATGCGCAGACATCGCATCAGTAGCATATAACCTGACATACCAAACGGCATGACCTAAAGAAAAACAGGTTTACTGTTTTCTCGAACGTGCTTCCCTGCTTATTCAGCCTAACTACTTTCCTCCTTACTTCATGGAAACAAAAATAGCACAGTTGAAGAAACAAAAATAAATTATTTTTCCAATTTATTTTTCGTCATTATACTTTGCACAAAACAGCAGCGTTTGTAAGTTAAAGTAAATACATAGTATTCTTTTTTCTAAGAAAGAAGAAGTCAAATTACATACATACTATTTGCACATTCTGCAAGAGTAATAACAGAATTGCTAAAACACAACATGCCTGCAATATATTGTAAGACCTGTGTTCAAAAAACCATACAGGATAATACTTTGTCCTTTTCTAAATTGCACTTTTTCCTGCTGTAGCACATAAATAATATACTTCAGTTTTACAAAGACAAGTACAAGACAAGAAGTCGTTTTTCTTTATCATTAACCATATTATTAACAGTTTACATTTAAGCACGTAGTGATGTACATGATCTTTCATGAAATTTGGATATATATTTTTTTGTATTTAAAACAGGATCATCAACATCATACAAAAATACTTTACAAAAGCACTAGAGTCAAATAAAAAATTAATGGAGGGCACAAGACAATGAATGTATTGTGCTAATAAATAGCTGCACGACGATATTTCCTAGAAGCACCTGCGTCATGCCACTGGCAGAATTACGTGACACTAGAAACACTCTTCGTAACGTAACAATAACAACCACAAAACAACGAAAAAATTATATTAGGAACCATTAACCATCAAATTTAAAATTACTGCCCGGCATGTCTTTAGTACGACAATATGCTAATTGCTAATATCAATCAACACCCTTATATCAACCGACAATGTCCAAAAATCGTTATTTGTATTATTATGTACGTTTGGTTGATATTTGAGAATTTGCTTGACAGTCTAAAAGGCACGATAGACCTAGTGGCAAGCGTGCGTGCATGATTATGGGTCTGGCTTGCTCTTACCCGACATTACATAATACTAATAATTGTAATAGTCTAACAGTTAATCACTGGAAATGATTAAACATCACATTTTAAAATGTTTACATAAAATTATTTATAATTGAGAAAAATGCGCTCGTAATAACACAAACTTTGTCACTCTCTGCACCGCGTACCCTCGTACGGCGTACAACTATCGTACTACAAGCTACTGGCAAAAATAAACTGAATTATAAAATCAGTTGCTGTAACTAACATGAACCGCAAAGCAGGCCAACACACAAAGATACAACTAAAATCATTTAAAACCATTTACTCCAGCAGCAGCATCCCACTTGAACTCCTCAGTATGTACATTACACAGAGCTGAGAAGTGTTAGGTATATTTTAAGTACGGAGATTCACTGACACGTGTCCGACATTTCCACAGTATATTTAATTTTCATCTATAGCAAGTGCCTCGAGATTGGCGTTTCTTTTCAGTTTCTCATCTTCTTCATCAAGAATTTGCAAAAGAAGATCGTGAACTGGCTCGAAAGCTTTGGTGTAGCCTGACTTAGACAGGTGAATGTAGTCCCACATGTCATGGTGAGATATTGTACCTGAAAGTTGCAACACAAAATAAAATGATACCAATGTTCTAGATTATACATTTATATACTACTTAAATTTGATTCCATCACAACTGACCGTTTGGTTGCACGAAACCCGGGTCGATATTCAATAACTGGGTTTGTGCTTTGGATAGTAGTTTTTTGGATAAGAGCTCATTAACTTGGGCATTCCTGTCTCGAATGCTATTTGGTTTTTCACCACGGGGAAGAAGGGTCTGTGGAAACAAAATTGTTTTACAGACATTATAATCCTATCTGTTTACTATAAATTATAGTAAAAATAAAATATAATTAAAGTAATATAAACATTATTTAATAATTAAACACAAATTTACAAGCACAACAATGTTCGCATTTTTTTGTCGCTCCCGGGTAGCATCTACAATAGCAACAATGCCGTCCGCAATTTGTTCTGCAGTACACCCATGGTTATTGGTTCCAATAAGGAGAACTACGGCCTGTGATAATAAAATTAAATCTTCATTTTTATTTTTATCCTTTATTCATAATCTAATTTCTAATTCCTAATAGAAACAAAATTTTCTAATGGATATTTTATGTTGAATATTGCCATACCTTGAGGTTCATATGATCCATTTCTCCATTCATTACCCTCCAAAGAACGTGTTCCACGCGTTCTCCTCCGACGCCAAAGTTTAGTGAATGCATGGGAACGAAAAGACGATCCCACATTTCATGGTAACTTAGGTAAGCTAGTATTGAGTCACCTATAAACACAACCTCCGGTTCCTTCTCCTGAGCTTCACTGACAAATCTCCGGTGCTAAAAGTGAAAACCATACAAACTTTTTTTCATCGGACAGAAGAACAAGATGATTTAACAAAGAACTCACAACACCCCAAGGAAAAACACAAAATCTAGAATTTTCATTTTATACAATTATTTTTAAGCATTCCTGTTTTGCACTGGACATTCGCCCAAGGAGCACAAATAAACGAAATCAATGCAATATACAAAACATACACGATACAACATAATTCTTTAGTTTAAATTTTAACATACCAGGCACAGCCACTGATCATCGCCAAATAGATCTGGCTTTTCTGTGGGAATAGCGGCTGGATTGTTATCCCCAGACATAACTAAAGATTTTTTTAATTGTTTATAAAAATGTCCACACACTTTTTTTATACTAAACGCTGCTATTTGTTAATTATGAGTTGATCCGAACTTTTCCTTAATCTCTCTCCCTTCTTTGCCCTTAAATATTCGTAATTCACTTGTTACCTTGCACAGCACTTGTCAAACTATCTATTTTTACTACGCCCTCCTTTTGTCTTTCATTAGAACATTTTTAGACATGAGACGACTTTGTGTACTTCAAAACTATCCTTACAATAACTCCTACTCAACTTACAACAATAACGAACAATATACATACAGATGCTTTAACTTATGCACAAAAAATGTAGTTCACCTGTCATTTAAATCACTAAATTGTCTTCTTGGCTGCTATTTTAGGGAAAACCAAATTACTAAAAGATGCATGAATATTGAATACGCCTAAATACGATGGGAATGGGGAATTACAACGAATAACGTCTCACTCTCAATAGTAATAGTAAATAGTCAATAGTTACTTGTGACTGTGAGTTGTATTTCTGCCTCCTTCAACAAATACTATGTGTGTAACAGCTAGCAACGAAACGAATGACAACAACGCAAACAAATAAACAAACACCCAACTCTATCCATAACATTCATTTCATTCCTATAATAAATACGATACGAGAGTGAATCAATGATGCAAATTGAAAACAGGTAAGGCACAGTAGATAGGTGTATGTGTACGTACGGTAGTAAATACGACAAGGATAATAATATAAGGGTAACTAGAGATAGAACTGATAAGAAAGTGTATCTGTTGTACAAGTGTAGCCCAGAGAGTATTTAAAGTGCGCGCAACTCTCCTCTGTCTGTCAACACTTTCTATGGGTTGCTTAAATGATGAATCGTTCTTTATTAGCAAACGGTGCTGCTGTCATAACGAGTTTTCTTTGTTGTTGATGTAATGTAGCACTACTATAGTGCTACAAACAAAAACAAGTGCTAGTGCACTAGCACTTGTTTTTGTTTGCTGGCCACTTTGCGAAACTATCAACAGCGTTTTGTTACGTTAATGTTGATAGGTTCTATCGTATTTATTTACCGTTTATTAGCATTAACTGATTGCAACTGGTGAGTATCATTGGCTTTAATTTGAATTGTTCTATCGTCCAATATTATTCCTGATAAATTGTAGCGCATAAAGGAATTAACAAGACCGGAAACTTCATGAGACATCACCAACACTCTATATATTTATTTAATAGTATCAATTTAAACGATTATTACGATAAATAAATTTGAATAAATTAAAAATAATTTTAATGCCATATTTATTTACATTATTTATTGATCTACGTTTCAGTTTTTATAATATAATTTGTAATTTGTTACATAGCAAAGCATCGTGCACGTACGTGTGCAGTACACATCAATCATCATACACAAATATTAGCGAAGTGAATTTTATCTTTGCTACCATCATCATGAATGAATCGTCATCATTACTTATCGTCGTTAAAAGTGACATTGTCATTAAATTCAGAAGAATAATTGGTGTCTAAATACTGAAGGGGGTTGCGTGGAAACTGTACACTGTTCCCAATATAAGCGTGCTTATCAACAGGTTCTCTCTGGTCAGTAAGCGCGGGTGCATCCATCATTATAATTGCTGTGCCTACAAAAAATATAATGTTAAAAATAACAAGAAAAATGCGGTCCAAAAGGGATGCAAGAAATTTCCAATCGTCCGATTCCTGAATTGAATATTATCATATTTTTGTGACAATCAAGTAAAACTTTGTTTTCAAATTTAAATGGAAAATGGCTTCCAGTTACCGTACGTTATTTTCCTCTTCCAATCGCTTCATAAAATTTCCAACATAATTAACGTTGTGAAGAGCCGTATAGATCTTCGGAGAATACTTTCCGATTTTGGATTCCGTACGTCGAACCCGAAGGCTTGACGTTCTTTGTAATGAGTCATTAATTTCTTGAATACTTAAACTGCATAAACGAGAAACTCTCTTCTGCTTTAGCGATCCTAAATCAATATTAATACTTATTCTATCTTCGTCACTGGCATCAGTGGTGTCTTCTAAGTCACAAATATTGACCGGTTTATCATTCTTTCCAGATTCCACATGGTCGTTTTCAGATTTTCTTGGCGTCTGTGGTTGCTGCTCTTCCATTAACAGTACCCTAGGAAGCCTTGAGTAGCGAATATGTTTTGCCCATCTTGAACGGGAATGTTGTCTATCATCAGCAACAAAAACATTACTTGACTTGCAAGCACAGACACGCACAATGTAATTTTCTCTCCAGAATCCGCAGGAAGGTAAAACACCAGTAATGATAGATAGCTTAATCCAACAAGGGGCATCACAAGATTAGCCAGATGGAATCGATAATGTCGACGCAGAGTGATATTAAAACCAATCCCTGAAAATTTCCAGTTACAAATATAGTTATTAGTGATCGATAATTATACTCAAGTTCATGTAAATGAAATAATACATGCAATATTTATACGCTTTGTCAGCTTGATCAGCATTTTTTTGGAAAACTGTTCTTGGTGCAACGAAAAACAAGTAATTTATTTGCAGGATAAATCTTTTATATTTTTTATCTCTGGACCAAAATAAAATAAAATACAACTCAAGTTGAAATATGCCTTAGTATTTTCTGGTTTCAAGAAAACATAGTATATATTTTTTATTTATTGGATACTAACAAACGTAAGGGTTATTGCAACATGGGTAATACGCTTCCTCAAATATAGCTGGAATCGAAATGAGATCCCATTCTGCCGACGGATAGTAGTCTGTCAGAACCATGCCAACCGGAAGTATTCCACTACCTCGACCAATTGCAGGTAAATCTTTAAGCGTAACGTAGAGTTCATTTCCATCATATAGCCATGAGCCAAATTTCAAAAAGCACGTTTGAATATCAAAGGGATAGTAGCGCACTTCGATGGAACAAAATGTCTTCGTTATTGCGCTAGGTTTCCATTTTATCAGTCCATTGGAGTGAATCACTACAGAAGACCCTTCCATTTCAAAATCTCCGAACTTGTTATAAAGTTCTACATCTGGAAGCCAGATACTTTCAGCTGGGAAGGTAATTTGACTTATTCCACCGTATAAATCAGGATCCCATCGAACATAATGTTGCCATTCCAACTCCATTTTAAGGTGAAGAGTAAGCAGCTGGTCTTTCACTTCCTACAGCAGTAAAAAGCAAGGATACAAGTTGGAGTGTGTATATTGTAGATAGACGCCTCGAGGTAATTCCAAAGAAAAGTTTTAGTGTACCAGCTCAAAAACCCTTTCCAATTTGAACCTGAGATAGACGTATAGCCTGTCCCTATACCTTCGTACCGGGACAACTTTCCACTTGTGCGAATGCAACAGCATACTGTGTAAACGTTGCTCGTCTGTGACTACTGTGAGTCTTCCCAAATATTCACAAAATATTTCTACATGAAACAGAAGAATGAGTAGGCTACGAAGTAGTAACCGTCTATTCATTTTATCTGCACACAAGTTCTGTTAACACCTGCAGAAAAATGAATTCTGTTGTTATAAAAGTACATTTGAGCTAATTTAGGTATTAAATATATGGCAAGATAATGGAAATTCTACAGTACGCTGATTGACAAAACCGTTGTCTCTTACTTTGAAAGTAGCAAGAAGATTTATATTTTTAAGCGGAGGATCCACACATTGATATAGCGTATTTTCTGTTAACTGTTGCTTCCTTTTGGATTCTATCACATATGCACTTTTTTATCAATGCTTCTAGTGTTTATAGTTAATGTCAATTGCAGATATTTTAATATGATATGGCATGAGGATTTTCTTTCATTGCCACGGTGAAATTCTATTTTTTTAAGTTTTGCAAGCGTCAGTATTTTACAACGAACATGGTCTTCTTTGAAGTGAGTTTACACAGTGGTCGAACGACCATTATGGCTCCATCTCCATGACCGTTTTAGGTAGCATGAAACTAAAATGTATAATACTCTCCCTCCATCCGAGGCAATCCGAACTTTGTGTGTCATAAGAACTTTATTTCCCATAAGTATGTTTGTAATTACACATAACGTTACACAAATACAAATTATACAATTTATAGTTGACATTGCTACATGCTAGAATCCAACTAGGTCATGCTTTTAACTGTAATTACTACCAAACTTCTAACATGAAAATGTTTGCAGAAATGGCAATATTAGTTAATTACCGAATAGAGAACTCTGTGATAGGTCATCATCATCATCGTAGTTAGTAAAATTAATTACAGGAAAATTGATGTCTGCGTTTAGTATTTGCTGAGTTCCAGCAGTTTCACTTAATAGCGTTTTATCAATGGCATTTCTACTGTCGTATAACGATGTTGCATCAAGCATAATTATGAAAGTGCCAGTCAAAAATCCAATATTGAAAATGATGAGGAAAATACGATCCAGAATGGATGCTAAAAACTTCCAGTCATCACACTCCTACAAATAAAAGGAAATGTGGCTCCGGTTTACATGCATTAATTAACAATTATTGCATCGGATGTATAAATGAACGCTTAATAATATGTGCATATATTGTAACTTACACGGGTAGTGTCTGCCAGAAATTTCATGTAATTTTTGACACAACACACATTTCGCACTGTTTTTTCAATGTTAATTCGAGAAGGATCCGCTGGCTCTCTATCTCTACCGTTGTTTACCGAACGACTAAATGGTTGGTACATTACCTCGCGATTAATTTCTTGCAGGCTCAAACTACATAAGCGTGACACTTCATTTAAACGAGAATTCGAATCCATCATATCCCTTGCCGTTTCACGAACAAAATAATCTCTCGTTAAATCATGGGCATTCGTCGTTTCCTGGTCCTGTTTCTTTGACGACAACTGCGATGATGGAAACGGTTCTATGAGTAATAGTTTTGGAATTATCGTGTACCGAACTCGTCGTACCCAGTTTGGCATGGTATGAGTGGTTGGCTTTCGATAGTAAATGTTCAACACAATTGTTGTGCAGACAACCGAGAGAAATACAAGAAACATGTCAAACACAATTATTTTCCCTAGTAATGGGATAGCCAAAGAGGTAACGGGAAGGTTATCCATCATCAACAGCAGAAACATAACTTGGCTGGTTAGAACAGTCACGCACAATGTAATTTTTTCTCCAGAATCCGCAGGAAGGTAAAAAACCAGTAGGGACAAATAACTTAATCCCACCAATGGCATTACCAAGTTGAGCAGGTAAAAGTAGGAATGTCGACGCAAAGTGACTTTAAACTCAATTGCTGTACACGGATGCAGTTGTCGTTAATTAGAACCACCAGTTGGTCAACATAAGCATTGAAATTTAAAAAATATCGTGAAATATTTGAGACCGCAAGTTAATCTAACCAATAAATGCTGTTTCACTTACCCATGTAAGGCTCTGCACAACAGTTATAGTACATCTCGTAACTTTTTCCAGGAATGGAAAGAAGATCCCACTCAGCGGAGGGGTTATAATTGTTCAACGTCATTCCAACTGGAAGTGTACCCGTACCACTTCCCGGCAAGTCGCTTAGTCTGATGTAGAGCAAGTTTCCATCGTATGTCCATGAACCAAATGTCAAGAGACATGTTTGAATGTCAAATGGATAGTGACGAAGTTCTATTGGGCAAAAGACCTTCACAACAGCACTGGGCTCCCACTTAATCCTTCCGTTAAAATAAATTGCAAGCAGTTCCCCCTTCATTTCAAAGTCGCTGAATCTGTTGTAAAGTTCAAAGTCTGGTCGCCATACTTTGTGGAAGGGTAAATTTATTTTTTCAACACCGCCGTATAAATCAGGATCCCATTGGAATTTGTAATCAAACCATTGTTGCTCGATTTTAACGTTAAGTGTCAACAATTGATCTTTTAGATCCTAAAAAGATTGAATATAATAAAAGCACAAAGTTGCCTCCTTTCAATAAGACGTTATATAAAATTTATGCATAATTAATTAATTTACGAATATTTTACCAATTCAACAATTCTTGTTAGCCGGAATTTTAAGTTGATGAACAAACGATCAGAGTAATTTCTCGCTGGACGGATCGTCCAGTTATATATACTTAGTAGATCATCGTGTAGCCGTTTTTCATCTGGAACTGCACTAGAAAATGTTACTTGAACCATTAATAAGATTAGTATCGGAAATCCCATCTTTCCGTTTTATGTTTCACCTGGGGTGAAGTAAGATATATTTTTGAAAATGCAGGATCCTCCAATAAACTGGTAAGGTGACAGTGATGTAGTGAGCTATCTTCCTTACTGACGTTGAAGGGTGAAGAACATTCATTATTAAGACAATTTTGCAAAACGTGCGTGTCATCCATCAATAATATGAAACTAAAAAAACGCGAATGTAGAATATTACTGAAGTTCGGAATTGCCCACCCGGGAAATGCCAAATGACAGTCCAAAAGCAAACCTTTTATGCTTCGTCCAGAACTATTGTCGATTGATGTTTTTATTTGTCAGTATTATTCTTATAATTAGTATCAGCTTTCACTTTCACTTACCCGATTAATTCGTGCTGTTGTGTGCTGTCGCTTCCATTTCCAAAAAAAAAATAAGATGTGTTTACAGAACACTGCGGAAATCATGAAAAGTTGAAATACGTATGATGAAAACACTATGCTTAATTAATTAGCTTTATAAGAAGTATACCCATTTCTGTTTTTGTGTATGCCATATGTATATAACTTTATTTTAGTTTTGTTCTGAATAATCAACAACAATCGCCACAGTGGATGACTTCCTTTTCCGTTTTTTCATAGCCAGCACTTTTTTGTCTTCTTTCAGCAATTTTCTTAACTGATACTGCGCTGCCTTATGCAACCCAATCAAGTATAGGCATATGATAAGAATACAAAAAATTACAAACAAAACAATGCCTACTACAAATTTTATTTCCGCCATTAATGTAGCCAATTATTCCAGTGGCAGGAACGACAGCATATGGAAAATAAACTGAACAATGTGAGAGATCATTTAATCCGATTAATTTTTGCAACAGTTGTCAAATTATAAAAAATATGCCTATATAGTCATTCCCCTGCTATATGGAAATGAAAGTTAGAGAGGGCATGGAAAAGACGAACCGCTAGATAGCTTTTCTATTATTATTGATTTCTCATTGATTTAAAAATGTGGTTCGACAGGTACATTAAATAGATGAAAGTTATCAACCTACAGCCAACCCCACCTCAAGATACAATGGATTTTACAGGGTTAATTAATAATTCCATACGTATTTTGCACACGCAATTACTTTGCCATCGTCGCAATGTAGTTCAATAAGACAAACATGAAATGAAACAAAAATGTAGAAAGAAACCCTCCCTGGGTCCTATTTGTACGTGCACATCACAATCGATACTTACGCTATATTCATTAATGATATGATCAATCAAATATTATTTTGCATATATAGTCTTCCTGCTCCCATGTGAAACACTGTTAGCACTTGATTATCTGGTTGGATAGCCCTGTTTTGTCTTTGACGCAAAGAATAAAGTATGTTGCAGTTACGCCCAACATCTGTAAATAAATAAAATTTATTGTTAGTGAAATTATGTTTACAGGGTTCTGTCATAAATTACAATCAACAATTGATAATGAATGATGTTTTATCCTTACCCCACAAAGTGAATGATACGTAATAGGGAAAATTTTACTTCCGCTAATGGCAACGCGTTTAGAGTCTACCTGGTTAATTAAGATAACTATCAAGTCCGTAGGAACATTTTCTCGGTTTTCCTCAATTGTTAGCCACCCTTTCAGAGCACCAATCTGACAACCATTCCCAACCCATTTTAATATTTCCACGTACGTAAATACTATAAAATGTTGAATTGAAGTACTAATTTGCATACTGCATTCCAACTTACCCGATGACTTATGTCTGCACAGAGAAGGAGGATAAGACAAGTACTTGCCAAGTACAGCAGCAAATCCACTCTCCGTCCCCAATCCTTTACGTCACCTTCGGCGAAAACCAAGTCAAAGAAGACCGCATAGTAAAGAACGTACTCCACCAAAACCAGCGTCACGTATAGCCCCATTGCTTTGCTTTTGTTGATTAAATCAGATAAGTGCTTCAAAAACTGGAATCCTTCATAAATTTCTGTCCACTCTGCACTCGATTTTGCCGAGGGCGACATTTCAATAGAAACAACATCCGCGTCATCTTCGCCGTTTTGCAGCTTTTGTAATTTAGTATTTTTATTGTCTTCTGCTGCTCCACCTGCACCGTTTTCTAGCGTTGGGATATTTCTTGATCTTGTTCCTGATTTTACTTTTACACAAAATGTTTTCACTGCTGTCCACAGTGTCAAAGTTACCATGAGCATCAAAAAGTCACAGAAAGGTCCCAATAAAAAGTAGGTGTATGATCCCAACGCTACTAGTACTGCCAACAATGTATCCACAGATTCCACGTAATTAACTACATCCTCGTCAAGAACTGACCTTACAGTGTTGTTACTATCATTGCATAACAACGGAAACGGGATGTGACTCACGAAAAAGTTGTAACGGCCTGCGTACACCAAACTATGTGCCCACCGACTTGCGCTCCAATCATGAATAATTCCTCCACGTACGCCATGATCTCGAATGGTAAAGAACAGAATGATCCCCATAACTATGTAAATTGTTGCTATCCCGAACAATTTGGCTTTCTCTGCAAACTTATAGCTGGTCCGGTGGTTAGCAACACAATTAACAATATCCAGGAATGCATCACGATTAGACCAAAGATTCTCTAAGATCACCAGTTTGACAATAGTAGACATCAAAGCTAAGGCAAACTGAACGTATACAGCAGGACTCCGCTCGGAAGGAATGGAAATACGAATATCACGAAGCATCCAAAAGACGCTGAGAATTGTCAAAAGGGCACAGAGAATGGTTTGTGGCCACCAGGTACAAATAATGAAAGGTTTACTTTGTTTGGAATTTTCGTTTGGGGTTTTCTTCACACGAAATGGACAGATGCAGAGAAAAAAAGCGGTGTTGAAAAACGTTTCTAAAAAGTTCGAAAGGGAGGTAGTATCAGATATTGTCGTGTCAACGGATTCATTTTCTTTCTGAGAAGAAGGAGAAGAGGTTGGAGGTGACATTTTTGTAAGAATTTGTAGTTAAATTTTCTACATGGGTAAACTGACACTTGTGTTTTTTACAAGCCGCTGATAGCGACACCAAACGAAGAAAGAAACTGAAGACGCTATTTTTGAAGCTTCCAAAGTAAATGCATGTACTATTAAAAAATATGTACCCGCCAAGACAATAGATTACATATAAACAAGTTGTATCCTCCGCCGCTGGCATAATATTAATATATACATTTTTACATTGATATTGTCTCCCTTCGGCCTTTCCTCCTTTGCAAATATGTTTTTCGTATTTCAACTTTATTTTCCCACATTTTGAAATTTTCAAACATTTAAAAACAACATTACAGCATAAACGTAATTTTATGATATGTATATATTCCAAGGATTGGCATGATGTACAGAGTCCGTACTGCGGGCGGAAAACTGGTAGGGATATCAAAATTTGCGGGATGCACAACTGCTTCCAAGTGTTTGTCGATTTTCACAAAAGTTTGCGTAGTTTTCATATCTGTATGCTGTTGAATGGGATAAAATGATCAAGATCAAATACGTAATAGAAACTGAAATGCCCACCGTGAGAAAACAGGTTTGGTCTAATTAAAGCGGTATAATAAGCACGTATATGCAAGCATAAAGCTGTCAAGGTCGTACCATTTAAATGATGTAACTACAAAACACTCCAAGCCAGTTACCAGGCTCGTTCATTCTATAAAAATGGAATTCTTTTTTTTTACACCTTTCCATTGTCCGTTTAAAAAGTTCAAGTTGTTTCCCGTCCTGTATTTTTATAGATAAGAATAGTACGATAATGTTACGACTCTTGTAAAATGGGATTGCTCATGTTTTCGCAGTTCGTGTACGCTAATAATTAACAATTCATTTTACTTATCACTATCACCGCAATCTCCTTAACAAAAAATAAGATCGTAAATACGTAGGCAGGCACATACATCTTGTAAACAATTCTAAGGAAAAATGAGTGTCTTATAACTATTTATCACGGCAATCTTGTTTTGTCGCATGTCCCAAGTCCCTCTAGTCCTTTTTACGACAAACAACATGTTTTATTGCGCAACTAAATACATGTCATTCTTAAATTGCCTCGCCAGAAAAACGTAACAGTAATAACTTCTCCATATACGTATATCATTCGTGTCTCATTTTGTTGATTTGTCGTCACCTTCCCAAGCCGTCGCGTCGGGATCCTTCCATCCTTTCAGACAGATGTGGGAGGTGGGATTTCATGTCATTTGTAAAGCGCTAGCAATTTAGCACTCTTATCGCCATACATCCGTCTCATTAACATTGCATCACTATAAAACGTGGAAGGAAGACGTAGATTATGAAGGGGGTATCACCTCGAAAACGGAAATGTGTAAAGAGATCTGAATTTTAACAATGCCTACATTGCACACCCGTCGCAGCTCACTCACCTCAACATCTAACATTGTTGAAGGTCGCATATTGTCTGTACACATTAAAATGCAAATAGATAACACGTAATTATATTGTATCGAGCTACATATTTATCCCTTCATTGTATACTCATGCATAAAACATTACAGAGTAAAGATGAAATACCATGACATCACGAGCTATCATCATTTTCATGATAGTTTGCATGACTTTATTTTCATTTTCAGTTTGTAATGGGATTTTTTTCTGCTCCATGACTTCGTCCAACCTATTACAGCGCAGAGCATATAAGTTGGATATATATACATATAAACATACCTACACAATCATATGCATGGAAACCGGAGATAAGGATCAACACCACCACAGGTAAAAAGACAAAGATAATATTTGAAGTTACTTTAAAAGCTCTGGCGTTACCTCGGCATATAGAGTATAAAGTGGCGTTGCGTTGCTGCCGTGCTGCTGATACTAATGGAATTGAAAGAGCAGAAAATGAAATAATAGAGCGTAGAGCGTAAATGTATAGTATTAGTAGCAGCGTTCCGTTGCGTTGCTGTTGTGGGCAGAACAAAAAAATTGCACCGCGTATTTTTTTCATGCAAGTTGGTAATATTTTTTTTTCAAGCGATGCTAGTACTAAGGTAGTCTGATGATGATGTCAGAAAGTGAAAAAGGTAAGAATAATGACAGGTGTTGCTCCACTATCGCGCCAGCAGGAGGACTACTACTATGGCAACCAATACAACCAATTTAACATACTTACCAAAGCAGCTTGTGCTTGCACACAAAATGTCTCTGCCTCAATTACTATCCGTAAAAAACTACTCAACATGCAGTGCGCACAGCCAGTTTTAGTCTTATTAATATTTTTTTCTCTGTTCTTTCTCTTGCTGCTGTGTAGCTGTCAATACTAGTGCCAAACACTTTTACACATGAGTGCATGGCCAGGAAAAGTGGACACTGTGGCGTGGCGTGTCGATCGGTCGTAGTCGAGTTAATAGAAAATTTTGGCACAAGGGCAAAGTTTCTCCTGATAGAGGAAAAATTCTTAGAATTTTGCTCATTTACGCAGCAAACCACCTTCGAAACAACATTCAGTCTGTTCTCATAAAGTAGCACTGACCACTTAACAATCATACAAAGCCATTCTCGTATGTGCACCACACGCTCATTATTAATTTTTCGGTTAAGTTATTATGTACTGTATGATAATGTTGATTCTGACGATGAACTTAGATGTACAATCAAAATGCTACATGTTTCATTTTTTTTTTTGGTTTTTTTCTTCGTCTCTTTAATTTTATTTTTTCATCAGTCCCTCGTTTCTGGCAAGAAGAGACTGCTCAACTGTCTCTCTATCTTTACATCTACCTGACTGACTGAACCTCTCTTCCACCTTCTTTTTTCGTGATGATGATGATGATGAGTCGTTTGTCGTAGTCGTGAGCCATGATGCTAACTTGAGCAACTCCATACAAAATGAAAGACAAAAGCTGGTTTCAACTTGCGCATCCTATCATCATTCCTGTTCTGTAGGCAATCAAGCAACCACATATTTGCTCTTGCTCTTATCCATCTTCTTTTCTAGTTTCAAAGTGTTATCATTAGACTATAAACTAATATGTCGCTAAAATCAGGAAATATGCAACTATTCATGATTGAAAAAAGGCATAAAATATGCAAGAAAATATGCAAGAAAAAAA
>JAHZNE010003701.1:0-15998 GCA_027744055.1 Callyntrura sp. NNG-2020
GGCTCCCTTAAAAATGCTTGGAACAGCGCGAGCGATTTCCGTAGAGTTGAAGTCAATTCTGGAGATAACATTTCTGAATATTTCAGCAAGAACTCTTGGATCCTTTTCTCGTCCAGTGGGTGGTTCATAAGCCCTGGCCGCACGTCTTACGTCATCCGAAAGCTTTTCAATTTCATCGTCTTCTAAGGGCCGGACAGTTGTAGTTGAGGGTCCTTTTGTTCTGTTTCGAATTCTATATTTCCCCAGTGTCGTTGTTTCAACTTCAGGTTCTACGGATAATTTGCTTATTTCTGCCGTTGGAGCTTCCACAATTACAGCTTCGTTTGCAGCTTGAACAGCAGGTGCTGCAGTAACAGCCGGTACTACTGTAGCGGGTTCAGTAATCACAATAGGAGCAGCAGGTCCAGCGCCAGCAGCAGTGGAAGTAACAACAGCGCTGGTCACCGTGGACGACTTCCCATCCTCCATATTTTCACCCGTTAAAAGTTTTACAATTCCCCCAACCTGATTCCTTACAATATTTGGCACCAGGCCGAATGTACGATCAACCACACGACTTATGTTCAAACCTCCAGAGAAAATTGCTCCCAGGATTTGTGCCACTTGGGGTAATACGTTAGGATTCGGTGTAACGGGATCATCATCTTCATCCTCCTGCCTAGGTCTACGGTCACCACGGGCACTAGCAATGGCTAACAACTGCAATATAATTACTGTTATAATTGTCGAACACTATTTTTCAACGAATGCCGTAAAACTAAATTATTTACCCTGACGAGGTTATCTTCAATTGCTTTGGCAATGTGAGCCCTTGCTTCATTTGCCAGTGCTTCCTCTTCCGGTGTCAGCTCTTTTAGTGAACGAAGCGTTGATACATCCGACACTTCCACTTCATCATACTCGTAATCATCAGCTAGCGTACAGCTCTTCAAAATATTCAAAATATCAAAATGAGTTTTTTACACTATAAAAACTCGTAACAGAAACGGTAGATTACCTGATGAAGTACAACTGCAAATGCAGCCAAAGCCGCACCAAAAAATTTAACTTGTATTGACTTCATTGTAAATTTCTGCTAGATATGCAGAAATAATTTAAACACACATTAACAAAACCAAATAGCTATTATGTTTCTTTTGAACAATTGGAATGGCGGGCGGCGATGTGAACTTTTGCTCACAGACTCCAGTTACACTGTCATGTCAATCTGTCCCACTTGTATTTAAGTAAATGAGTAGCAAAGTTCAGCGTAAGTGTGTATTATTTATGAAAAACATGTACATACCATGGTGCACCTGTTTTTCGTGCATAACATTGTCGTATCATCACGTCATGCAATTTACGTACGCTCGTTTCGACGCTGGAAACATTTTTTTCCGATGATGGGTTTTCGCAAGAATACTAGGCGCCAGTGATGTAAAGCTGTTGACATCGCTATTCTGCAACAAGAGGGAAGTCAATGGTTTCTTTAATGGTTTTCACTGGTTGTACGTTTGATTGGATATTTTTTGATAACTATTGTATTGTGATACGCGGCATTTCTTTATTTATGAGCAGACTTACAATAACTGTACGCGCGTTCCAGATTCGCAGGTCTACTCATAAATAAATGTACAGGGTGTGTTCTACTACCGCTGATCCATTTATATTCACAACCTGTGTATTTTTGCGTGCCCGGGGTGTTGGAATTTCACGTTTATACAGCTAACGATTCATATTAGTAAAATAAGGAGTGGGGAAAACGTGAAAATGAACCACATGGTGAGACCTTCGAACTAAAATTATGCCATGCCAGCAAGACCCTGCTAATGATGTTCATGTAATTTAAAAGATTTTATTGATATAAAGGACCATTCTGTGATACCTATACTGCTTAATATACTCGTTAAACTTGTGAGTTGTGAGGTACTGAGACCTGCTTATAAACATTCACACAATACATTACAATTAAAGCAATTAATGAATTTCTACAAATAAATAGATGAAGCTTCTACCATAACAACGAGGTGTAAACTATCTCGTATACATAAAAAAGATGGCGGTGATAACTTCTGGGTAAATCATTTTTTACGCTGGTCAAAAATGCAAACAAAATAGATTGGGCAAAAGGGAGAGTTGTCGTTTTTCATTGTTATTATTGGTATTTGATAAATGTATTTACATTCTAAGAAATTATGCATCAAATGGCTGATGATAGTAAAAGCGTGTTCCAGAAACATTTAACATTTCAATATTACATGAATAGACAAGTCGTGAGCTCATGACGCATGTACTTTTCCAAACTCCATGATATCAGCTAGAAAACCTATATATCCAACATTTTTAAAGATTGGTGTAATAACAAAAGTAGCAGTAATTATTAATTACTAATTAATAATTTCTATTCCTGCCATTGTTTATAAATATTTTATGCAGCCTTACAATTCCAATCAATATTGGTCAAAACTGTGCAGACATAATTATGGTAATATGCACATAAATATGCTATTATACATAAAGCACGTAGTAGATTTAATTAATCCTAGGTATTTCACTTTACTATAGAAGCAACCACGTTTGGTGTCTAGATGCCAATGTCAATTTCATCAAGTTACTTCATTCCGTCCATTACAATGGTTTACAACCAGGCATTATACACTTCATCATTTCACATGACATACAATAGCTAAAAGTTGATTTAATGGTGACACGTAATCAACAAAATGTTACCACAACGATCAATTAATTAGCTATGCTTTAGTGGAGATGTTAATAAATACTACTGGGTTCCTACATTCTAGATGCGTTGTATCGTAAAATAAACGTTTAATTCGATTAGTAAATACCTAAGTAATTAGTAATTAGATGAGATATTGTATACATGTTAGTATTAATTTAATAACCTACTTGTATGATCATTGATCAGGGAATTTTTGATACATTTACATACAGTATTGGATGATAGTGATGGAGGACACTTTCCACCCAGCGAAGATTTCAATTTGATCCTCAAACTAACAATGTATTTGGAATACGACAATTATGAATGGCAATTGCAACTTACATTTTAATAATCTTAATAATAATGAATACTTATTTGACAAGACTAATTATGAATTGCATTGTGTATTACGGTCACCGTATTATAAGTTAGCGTTAGGCTGCGGCTGTGCATTACATCATTACAACTAAAACCCAGAATTCGATGAATGTTGAAATTGTTTTGTCTAACGTCGAGGTGGTAGATATTTGAGATGTTCCATCATTAATTTCATTTAATTTTTTAAGGTGAACCATATTAGACACAACAATACGCCTACTAATAAGCATCAAGAAAACGAAACCCATGTACTGATACACATCAATTCAACAATTTGGCACTTGTTATAAATACGCAACTGCAGGTTTTTTATGCCTTCAAGATTCATTACAAACAGACCGAGTAAATAAAATAATATTGTGATGACTCATCATCACAATATTACGTCTTATATATCACGTATTTAATTTAGGCCCATTAATTTAAAATTTGTGGCTATGAAAACAAACATCTTTTATTCCACACTTTGAGCGTCCCGACTATAATAATATGTTACTCCTTTGTTTTCATTACTTCTAAGACTTTCAGCGTTTTAAGTAGTAAATATCAAATATTGCAGAAATGATGCATGATGATAAGAAGATTTGGTGTTTTGGAGTGTGTCGATATTGATCAATCACAAATTTGGGCCAGGGTAATATAATAGCCAACAGTAAAGCGACTTGCTCACTCTGAATAAATTTCTTATTTTAATATTGACTGGTATGGCGTTGAGTAAGCCGTTTAAGTTGTACAAATGAGCAGGGTAATTGTCAAATGATTACGACATTAAGCACTATTCTCTTACAGTGATGGTAAATTATGCAGATTACATTTAAGTGTAAATTCACTGGAACGCGAACGGAAGTTTGCGCACGCACATGTTCTTGAAGTAAGTATTTTTACAGCCCTTTTAAAATTAAACTTGCTGTTCATTCATTAATAAAAACAGACCATTTATTTGCCTGATACAGTATCCGCAGGATGGTTCTAACTAGCTCTATCTTGTAAGATAAAACCGTGTGTCCATAAAAAACTGCACACACTGCAAATATTTTCGCAATATTCCTTTATGGCATTGATAAAAATTAGTTCGAATTTAGCGTAGTATTGAGTGTAACTAAATGGAATGACTAAACCGTTGACTCCGCAGATTTGCTGTGACTGTGTGTAACGATCAAACGGACAATAATGTGACTTGTCTAGTAATCATATAATTTTGTGTCTTTGACGTATATATATACACGAAACGAATGCACTGAGGGTGTTTCTTGTATATCGGTAGTACTATATTGACCTGTTATATCATATAGCGTTGATCACGATCCGCGTTGTGATTTGACAGCAATGTCTGTCTGCCTATTCCCGCATAACTCTGATAATTTTAAACTTTAATACGCATAAGTCTACATCTCTCAGTTTAGAGTGATCTGTCACCAGTAAATGGGCATACAATCTATAAAGCATTTTAAATCAAAATGTTGGAAAATCATTCACCTACACAACTTCGCATACTTCTTCGCCACCTTTAAATTTATTGGTTGCTACGCTCAGTTATACACGCACTATCTCATTGGGTTAAATGCCACCAAATGTAAATGAATTAAATTCCTTCGTGTCTTGCTAATAATTGCAAAGGATGTTAATTTTGTCCTCGTAAGTCTGCACATCTCATTTGTAAATTGTTTCGCGAAGAAGGCACACTTCAAGCTCCGCTAAAATTTAATTTAAAATTTTAGCTTTAGTCTCTGACGTTCTATCGTGTTTCAAGCGTAGAGATGGTATTTTAATTTTTTTTAAGTTTGGGCAACTTTCATTTAAAGATTTGATTTAAATTTCTAGTTAAGTGAGCTTGTAACGACAATGAGCCGTTTACGATTACTCTGTTGTGGAGTTGTACTCCTTATAACAACCGCACAAGGTGCACCGCGGGGAAAGTGAGTGCCGTCAGAATTTGCATGCTTTTATTTGCTGTTATTACAATGGAAGTTTTTGTTTACTCGTAAACCTAAATCTTGAATTATTTAATTGTAGACGTTGGATACCACAAAGGATGTCGGATAATAATGATTATGGCATGGACAACCATGGATCTTCATACGGTAAGCAGGTTTTTTTCGATGTAATAACGTTATTTTTTGCCAAAACTAACTACAAATATTTAAACTATTCTCCAACATTACTTTGCTGAAGATAATGGACAGTCACAAGGGAATTACATGTCATATTGGTCGGACTACTATCCAGGAGGATACAGTGGAGGTGACTACACTGGAATGATGTTCCGAGCAAATGACAATCCAAATCATGGCGCAATGGACCCGGTTCAACAACTACAAAATGTCCAGGCATATTCATATTCACAATTAATGCAACAACAATATCCAAGCGCGCTTCGACTACCTTACTACCCACAACCACTCGCAATGCCTTATCCAGGAGCAGCCGCTTATGCTGGAAGGGCAATAGTTAATCTTTCAGCACTGAATAATAAACAAGCTGCTGCTAACACTGCCACAACCAATGATGCTGGTAATTATTGACAAATTGACAAGCACGATAGCTGGTAATGATAAATTCATTACCAGCTATCGTGCTTGCTAGACTAGTCACTAGTTAAAATTGAAAAGTACAATATGATTAAACGTTGTAGCTAACACCAACAGCCAACCGGCAACCGATCAAACACAGAAAACTGAAGAAGTTCAGCCTGTATTCCAAAGCAAAGCAGCTGAACTGCTGGCGAGGAGAAATGAAAACCGGAGGAGGCTAAACAAGCAAACCGCAAGCTCATTCACAAGCTCCAGTCAGCAAACTAACCAAGAACAGGATCAGAGTAAAAATCAAAATGTGGAACAAACTGCCGAAACAAACACGGAACAGAATTCGCAGAATCAAAATGTTGAAACTCAGGTAGATATTGCTGAAGCGCTACCCGACGATACTAAGGATGCGGTAGTAGAAGCCGAAAAATCGGAAAATCAGGCAGAAGCAGCTAGTGAAGCTGTGAGTAAGACAGAAGACAAGGCAGAAGACAAGACAGAAGACAAGGCAGAAGACAAGGCAGAAGACAAGGCAGAAGACAAGGCAGAAGACAAGACAGAGGTCAAAGCAGAAGACAAGGCAGAAGACAAGGCAGAAGACAAGACAGCAGGTGTTGACAATAATCAAGAAGCAAATACTGCAGAACAAAAGGTTAATGATAAAAAAACAGAGAATGACAGTACCAATGACGCTGCCAAAGCGGCGGATGAAAAACCCGTCGATCAGGCTGCAGAAGCGGTGAATCAAAATACCGACAATGACGCTACAGAAGCAGATGATAAAAAAGCCGTCAAGCAGGCTGTAAAAGCGGTGAATAAAAATAACGACAAAGACGCTGTAGAAGCGGTGGATCAAACTGATATAGCAAAAACGGGGGATGTGGATACCAATACTGATGCGAATACAGAAACGGAGAAACATCAGAATATTGCTGCAGTAACGGAGAATCAGAGTGACAGCAAGGATGCTGCACAAACAAAGGATACAGACGTCGATGATGTTCCAAAGCAAGGAGATGCAAGAGCTTCGGAAAGTAGCAGCGTCCCCTTAATTACAAATACAGAAAATCTTTACAGCAGCCCTTTAGATTCGGTATATCCAGGAGTTGTGACAAATGTTCCTTATAGACCTTTAATTCCAGCTTATGCCCCCAGTGGACAGTATATGCAGCTCCCTGGACTACAAATGTATACCCCAATCCAACCGCAACAGCTTCAATATCAAACTCCAATTCAGTATACAGGTGCTTCAAACGTTGGATCGTATGCAACAGCGGCTAGTCCTGTGTCTTACCAAATTCAACCAACTAGTTCTGTCGCGTCCCCATACAGCACTGGATACTACACTTACCAAGCTCCTCCTAGAGTTTCACGCGCACCTGTTATGCCCGTTTATATAAGGTATGTGTATGGCAATGTTCCATATTCACAGTTTGGGTGATTTAAATGAGTTCCACGTTACCAATACGGTACGTCCCATAAATTAATATACGTAAATCTTTTACAAAATGTTACATGCTATTTGCGGATTTAATAAGATTTTTATTTCCAAATGGATATGTTTGGCTTTATTTTTTAAATTTTAAGTCTCATTAGTTGTCATTGTTGCACAGCTTTTATAAATCGTGGTCAAAATCATTAGAAAATGGTTTAAGAATAGGTCTTAACGTAAGACTTCTTACTCATATTTAGCAACACTCTGAATTTGCAATCAACATGTAATTGGCTTAAAAAAATTAAAATACAATTTAAATAAAATGATACGTATAAAATGTTCATCACATTAATGTTTGTCATGGTTTTTTTTTACAATTTGTAATAACATGATTTAAAAAAATGCAGATTGTAAATTATTCTATGAATACGATTAGTTGATATTCTCCAAAATAAACGAGGTCAAAAGGTTATTCCCAAGAATCCTCTGCAGCCGAAGATGCTTTAGGTGCACTAGAACCATAGCTACTCCCCCCGCCACCATAGCTGCTCCCTCCGCCACCATAGCTGCTCCCTCCGCCACCATAGCTGCTCCCTCCGCCACCATACCTGCTCCCTCCGCCACCATAGTTACTCCCNCCACCACCACCGCCACCACCACCGCCACCACCGCCACCACCACCATAGCTACTTCCTCCACCACCATAGTTATTTCCTCCACCGTATGAGTCAGACTGTCTGGGTCGTTTAGCAGGACGGTCGTTATCATCACGATTCCAACTAGCTGGAAACTCTGAATCTCCACCACTGAAAGATTTATTTTGAAACCTGCCACCTCCGTCGCCTAAATGAATATAACAAATTTTGTATATAGTGCACAATTTAAAAATAGGTGAGAAATGTACTCAACACTTGAAATTCAGCACTGCCGTACCTCGACCTGATCCACCTCCTCCTCCTCCGTTGGGGCAATCTCTAGAAATGTGACCAACTTCGTTGCATTTAAAACAAGCTCTACTACCGCCACCCCGTCCTCCACCAGTTGGGCATTCGCGAGCAAAGTGGCCAGTTTCATTGCATTTAAAGCAGGCTCGACTCCCTCCCCCTCCCGCCCCACCTCCACTCCCACGACCACCACCGCCACCACCTCCACTTGATCCAAAATCAAAGCTACCGCCGCCTCCACCGGAGCTCCAATTATCACTCGACTTAGATTTCCCAAAGTCTCCCCATGACGATGTAGTATTAGCAGTTCCACTACTGTCCCACGATGAACTATTAGTAGCTCCAGCATTCCCACTTCCAGCTGCAGAAGGTTCCGACATTTTTTTCAAAATTTTTATTAACTCCAGTACACGTAAACCCATTTTTAACGAGAAAGTCGTTACGGGGGCCAATGGATCATTTCCCAATTTGGCTGCTTTTTCGGTATCCATCTCCTGTCAAAGAAAATATGTGCATTGCAAAATGTTAAATAGCTTTAATGGTTTTCACATGATATGTCCATGGAGTGAAACCTATAAACCTATAAAGATTTTACTTACGGCGTTCTTAACGTATTCAACCTCATCCTTATAGCCGTGAGTAATGAAAAAACTTTCAATCTGTTCCATCGTCCAAGCATTGTACTTTTCAGCTTTCATGGTATTACCGTCATTGTCAATCTTGATTCCAATTTTAGCTAATAATAAATATTGTATTATTAAATTACTATTTCATATTATTATGAAGCCAGATACTTCGAAAAAAAGTTTCATCGCCTTAAAACTCCTTCCGATTGCAAAATGCCTGTAACTGCTTTAAAAGTATGCATTCGTACGTGTGAACATAATAATATTAAGCTGTACTTACTATCAATCATTTCTCCAGCACTTTCTTGGACATCCGGCCGGTTTCTAAGGCGCGGATCTAGCGGTGATATATCTTGAGGCCTATCCGCATGAATAGGAGATTTTGAAGGAGAACTAACTGGCATTTTTTAAAATGTTTGGTTAACACTGATTAATTGCACTGAAGAAATTCCCAGAACAAATGAAATAGAAAAAAGTAAGACTGCGAGAAAATTTACTAGACCATTTACTTGCTTCTTTGTTCAACAACTTCTCATAGTTCCTACTTTAGCATTGAAGTAAGTAGCTACGAGATAAAAGAAAAGAAAATGCATTGAAACGAAACCGAAGAAATTTATTACACAGTTGAACTTCACCATAGTGGTCGCCTTTAGGATGTAATTATAAATTATATAGCCACGAGCACAATTTTTTTTATTTTGCGATCCATGAATCCTGAAGTTAGTAACATTTACAATTTACAACAGCTAAAGCAAACGTAGCACCACCATTTGAATAATTCAATTCCATAGCAATTTACATGTTTAGATTCCTTTAGGTTAGAAGTTTAGCATTCGGAGAGAAGGCTAAGTACATGCAACAACATTTAAAAAAGTTGAGAGAATTTTTATATGATAATATTCTCATGCAAATTTCCACTCTTTCTCCACTGTTTGCGTGCATCGTACAAGAATAGTACGGTATCCGGGTACAAAGGCTAATTGGAAAACTGTGAAATTAAAAAAAAGAAGCAATTTACCACGATGATGTAACAATATTGTTAGTTAAATTAGTCTTTTCGGTACCACAAAGTGTAAGGTTAGGGCAAACCTCCAAAGATGAGGTTTATAGTAACAATGTAATTTTTCAGGAAGCGTTGTGCTGGTTCCAATCTAAAGTTTAAAGTTGTTTTCCAGTTGAAATTGAACAAGGCCAAGATATTTATTAACATAAAAATCAAATTTCAGTACTTGGCGGAACTAAAAAGTTAATTTATTCTTTACTAGTCTTTCAAACAGGATTACGAAAGTCTAGCAATGTCGTTTTAGCTTAAGTAAATTACTTTTGTTTAACTAAAGTTTAAACGCAACAAAATAATATTATTGGAGCTGAAATTTAAACTCTGGCTTACATATCTGTCGTATCCAGATCACAGTCACTAATTGCTTTCAACTCATGAATTTCTTTCCACCGAAACAATTCGTTGAACATTTGTAAGTAAACAAACAGGGTTAAAAGGAAATTTCAAAATTATCAGTCTTTTGTTTTTCGATTTGGCATAAAAGCATATTTAAACATTCGACAAATAGAAAGTAGTAGTTTGAGGATTCGAGACCCCCACCGGTGAAACTTTAAGATGGATGAGGAGGAGTAGAGGACGATAACCATCGCCAGAAGAAAAAAATCTTCTCGGGTAAAAAACCATCCGTAACGATGGGAACTGAAACACCGTATATACTTTCATACTGATAACGTACTGTGCATCTATTACTAATTTACATAATGACGCTAATTTAAACATGGCCATGTATAAATTGATACTGTTGTACTCCAATTCGTTATTGATGCTTTACGGCAGGGTAAACAGAGTAATCGACCACTAAATGCTTGAACCGTGACGCAAATCAACGTACCAATAATATACAACATGAATCGTTTATACTTTTTGTGACCCCTAAGAAAATTCATCTAGGTAATTATGCCTTGTAATCTTCATAAAGTCTGTCCCTTAATCATAACCGACATTATTTTATGGTCTTGTAACCATTCAATGCCGGGCTACTATAAAGAGATTTAACACTCCAGTTACAAAGCTAGTTCCATATGTAGACGTAGCCATCTGCTCATATTATTTGTAGCTAACATACCACAATATACCCAATGACTTGTGCCTTACGTCTTGGCGAAGTACAAACACATTCCAAAACTTACTTTTTTGTGCCCTACTTAACTTTTCCATAAGTACTACCATGTTCAATGAACTTTGTGTCATTTCTTTCTATGGGACGAGTGTACGCGAATTTATAGATGTAGAAAACTATAATATATAAAAGCACACAGGTAAATTTTTAGTAATCCAGTTTATTCAAATAAAACAGCCTCTTCCATTGCAAAATCTCATTAACATTAATATCTAAATCTATAGAGTTAATATATTGATATATACATCTATACCAAAGTCATGAAAAGAATCGTCCTAATATTGAATTAATTGACACTAAAGTACAACTTAAACGTAGTTTACAGTCTACGTTAAATGTTTACGTATAGAATTCAATCAACAGACGTTAGAATTGATTTAAGCATTGCTAGTATAGTACATTCCCAAACTGTTTACAAAAACTGCTCATTGTATTTTTTCAACTTTAACATTGCTGCTTCGTACTCGGTAGTGAGTTTTGCTAAAGTGTGTGCTTTAGAACATTTTACAGGAAGGTCCACTAGATCACTAGCAGGATTAACAGTGTTCTTGTCCACATCAAGCATTTTTTGTATCTCACGTTGAGCTATCTCATCTAGTAAAGCTCTACACTCTCCTTTTGTTTTAGGTTGCTGAGGAATGCCGTTACAGTCTGTAATAGTAACACCGTTTACTATGTCAGAGCTTTCTTCTGCAACTACTGTTTTAGTCTCCTCCTCTTCATCGCCATCAGCTAAGGAGAAACAGAAAATTCCAAAAATAAGCTGTCATTTTAAAGCCACAGTCGTGTTTTTAATATGTAAATTAGAGATACTAACGTGGCAGATCTGGTTGCATATCCATGCAGTGTCTATAAAAGCCTTCACACAAAACAATGTGCTTTTGCATAACTGAATGGTGCACATGATGGGTTGGGTCATATGGACAAATAAGCATTTCTTCACCATCGTCCCAGTAACGTCCCTCTTGTCTCTACAGCAAGTCAATCACAAATAAAGTCGCTAAATAATAAAGTCTAAGTACATAAGCATTTATGTAAGTTCTGGTTCAATGCAATTTGAGTTAGAATAACATCAACATGTAAGTCATTTTAAACCAATGTACTATTAATATTAGAATATTATACTACTCTGGATATCCGGTCCATTGGACTAGAATATTTATAATTTATAAATTACAAGCTATATCGAAGCACTTAAATTTTAAACTCTGTCAATCTATTTTGTTAGCAATTCTACTTAATACCACTTCGCTTAAGTACGCGAGGACAGAAGTAATGATCGAAAGTAAAGTAGTAAATAGTAAGATTCTAACCTTTCGACATTCCGCAATATGAGCTGCATATTTTCCACCTGCAATTACGTGACTTTCGTCGTACGTACATATCTCCATACCATTGATGCAAATTCCATTACGAACTTTCATGCCATGGGGCACCGTGCCCATGCCAAAGTCCAGTTTCCCACCTTCGGTCGCCGGAAACGCCATTTCTTACGTTTCTAGACATTAGCCCAAATATAAAGCAATGCGTTTCAATAAATAATAAAAGTACTCATGTATTGAACCAACCAATTGAAATACAATACTCATAACGCTATTCATATCAAACAATAGCAATCTGTGAAAATGAGACTTACGCTGGTTTTGCTTTCACCTTAACGTTTCTCGAGAAAACAGTTTTGACAAGACACTGTACCTACATTAAATAATAAAGAAAATTATATATGCACACCTCAAATATTCCTAGTAGGTAGATGTAAATTTTTACCCCAGCACGGCAATTTAAATTAAGAACAGAGTAGGATGAGATTTTTTGTGATTTATCTAACCCTGAGATGGAAAGAAATGAAAAATGTTTACTTCCCTACCCTCTAAAGACCTTTTTTCAGGATTCGTGAAGTCCTTTTGAATAATGCAGGATCTGGATTTTGGTGGAATCGACCAAAGGTCGGGATTTTATAAAGTGGGCGCTCGGGTGCCGCAGTTTTGGCAAGAATTTGATGTGTGAAAATATTTTAGCAGTTATGCAGGTTAAGCATCCTAGGTATGCCTTTTTAATCAACCTATCTTCAAAGGCCAACAGGAATCTGTTTAATTAACTTCATTTACTAACTGTTAAAGGAAATGATGTAACATTAATGCCCAAAATGGATTACAAAATCTGCATCGGTTCACTAGCATCAGTGACCTTGTTACGCTCACAGAAAGTTATTCAATTTTCTCTACACTTTCGTACACAAAACAAGAAAAGGCATTTGGAAAACCGGTTTGCGTTTTAAAGAAAAAGTCTCGATCTCTGTCTTCCGTTGTCCGTTCGAAAACGTTTAGATGGATATATTCCTAAACCAACCTTAGGCTAGGCCGTACCATAAATCCAATGATGAAATTACTAAAACTAGTTCAAATTTCAACACAATAATAATAATTATTAATAGTCTCTGCCTGGTGGGTGGTGGTATCAGTCAGTACCACCGGTCCCAGCACGTGACATGGCCCACTTCCAACTTCAGGAATTTTATAATGTTATGGTATGATATATTAGTAATGTAGATATACTTGTCTCTTGTCTGTACCGTACCGTGCTAGATAGTAAAAATACAATGTATTGGGTATTTAATATTAATAGCTATAACACTAGCAAGTAAAAAAATAAGTTCAAACTCTATCTATTATTTTTATTAATAAAAATTCACGTCCTGGCCTTAAAAAACGTGGACCATGGCTTTCTCTTGAATTGACTTGCACAAGCAAACTAAATTTAACTGTAGTAGTACTGTAAATCGATTGCGAAATTGCTTTTCAGTGAAGGTACAATAGATTTGGAACAACAACAACTAACAACACAAAAAATATAATCCAAGTTACAAGTTAGTAGCTATAATCCTCGTC
Source organism: Callyntrura sp. NNG-2020 (assembly GCA_027744055.1). NCBI lineage: Eukaryota > Metazoa > Arthropoda > Collembola > Entomobryomorpha > Paronellidae > Callyntrura > Callyntrura sp. NNG-2020. Next base: position 13,675 of record JAHZNE010003701.1, read on the forward strand.
ACTCGTCAACACCATCTGGCTGGAGAGAAACGTAGCACATACGTTACGTATATGTATAGTGTATATAGCACAATTTTACCAATATTTTTAATATATATAGCACATGCTAAAAAGTATGTACGTATAAGTCGACATACAAGCAAAACGCGGGGAATACTAGATGAGCTACCGAGCTACGAACACAAAATCTCATAAGAACATCAAACCAAATACACAACACAAAACAACACTGACATCAAACACTCTGGTTCTGGTTGGTCTACAATGTAATAGCGGCGTTTCAAATGACTAAATTTAGATGTACGTAATTGTAACAGTAATATGAATTGTAGTTTGTAGTGCTAGCGTTGAACACTAGTACTGCAACTATAACTATGATGATTGAATTTCGGTTGATGTCTAACGCACACGTTCCCTTATATTCATTTTCGCATTTCAACTATAGTTGCCGACGGACGGGTTCGATATTCAGATATAATTTATGCAGATTGAACTGTCAGGTGGTCCGGTACCACACTTTATTAAGTGCTCCGAAAGGAGTACTTTATAAGATCGATGGGTGAGAGCGGATGATTTCATGTAACGTCGTTAGTTCGCTTGATGTTTGTCCCTCAACAAATCTGAATTAGCTTTATTCCGATTGTTTTGAAATTTGGCATGGACACTCAGGTAACCTATAGCTCGCACGAGTTCGAAGATGGACTCTTGATGTCAACCCCCCGGGGGGGAATTAACGGGAGGGGTAAAATTGTAAAACATGTCCAATTAAGCTGACAGTTGGTATTCATGTACAATATATACACTATTAAGTTATCCGAAGTTTGACATGGATTGGTTGATACGCATGACCTCTAGAGCTCACCAAAGACCAAATATTGTTTTACTCTTCATTTCAACGCGTTAACTTCGATAGAAATAGGAACTCCACCAGTGAATATCTATGATCTATGGCTCAAATCAGTTCAAAGATGGACTCTTGATGTCAATCCCCGGGGGGGGGTTACGGGAGGGGTAAAAGTGTAAAACATGTCTAATTAAGCTGAAACTTGGTATACAGGTATAATATATACCAACTATTAAGTTATCCAAAGTTTGACATGAATTTGTTTGATACGCGTGAAATCCAGGGGTCACCAATGGTCAAATGTTGTTTTACTCTTCAATTTAACACGTTAACTTCGATAGAAATAAGGATTCCACCAATCGCAATCAATATATATATGCCGAATAGCTCGAATGAAGTCGAAGATGAACCTTAAATGTCAACCCCCGGGTGTAATGGAAGTTGGTAAACATGTGACAGGCACACCACTACGGCTTTACATACCAACATACCATTAATTTAGTCCAATTGGGACACTTTCCGATTACGGTTTTACCGATTTATTACGTCGGTTTTATATAGGATCATGTACAATTTACATAAAAATCCTAGAATTTACGGAATATTGTCGCTTGATGACGGACTCATTGGCAGTAGTACATGACCGTATGACTGACTACCATTACTAGACCCCTCAGATGTCAGACGTCCTACTTCTTACAATGCGACCACCTCACATTGAAATCCTAGTTTCGGCTTGAAACCAAAAAATATGGAAAGAGCGTATCAAAACACATTTATTCTGACGTTCACAGCATATGTACCTCTCGATTGTTTTTAATTAATAGCCATTTTAATGTCTCATTTAAACCCATGTTAAACAAGGCCAGATGCAGCAGAGCTGGGTGACTGGAAAGGTGCTATGTTAATGCAGCCGCGCCAGCATTGATAACTGTGCGACCCACAGTTGTGCTTGTGTATGTACGCAAGCCCAATGCAGAATTGAACCACATACGTGCGGAACCTACTTCTATATTTCTGTCTCTTTGCTCGGTGCTAGCAAATCATTTAAATGAGTACCCACCTCTGCTCACCAATTTTTTTAAACTTTTGCTATTATTCTGTAAATATTTAGAGGTGCATCTTCTAATTAATAATTGACATATTTTTTGACACGCTTTCTCCATATCTTTTGTTTCAAGAAGAAACTAGGATTGCAATGTGAGGTGGTACCATTGTTAGTATTCAAAGTAGGCCAAAATGACCTGTCCTACTTGTCCTACTTTTTGCAATTTCTTATAATCAAGATTTTGGGATAAATTCAAAATGGGATAACTTCGAAATGCGATTAATTCAAAATTGGATCAATTCAAAGTGGGACTCTTTCAAAATGGGATTTTTTCAAAATGGGATTTTTTCAAAATGGGATTTTTTCAAAATGGGATTTTTTCAAAATGGGATTTTTTCAAAATGGGATTTTTTCAAAATGGGATTTTTTCAA
>JAHZNE010003702.1:0-32259 GCA_027744055.1 Callyntrura sp. NNG-2020
ATTTTAAAGTAAAAAATGTTGCATCGATTTGCGTTGGTTACCGAGGATTTTGTTATTTTTTTGGAGGTTCTGTGGAAAATTTTAGAATGGCCTCCAGTCTGCAAAGATTATAGCACCAAAAAATAAATAAATAATGTTCAATGTTAATAAATAAAAACACCGTTGAAATTGCAAAATCCGCAAAGCGCTAGGTCGCTACATAATGCAAATATGCCAAACAGAACGTTGTACTCCATTTATGTGAGTATACCATGGTGATCACCACGGTATGTGAAACGATGGTATCTCTTTGCCCTAACCAATTCAATGAAATTCCCGGGATACCCTCTTATCTTCAGCCAGCTTCAGCTTAGGGTGATACCACACTAAATTGGCAGTGGAAAGTGGAAATGTTTACACAATGTTTTGAATTCATGGAGAAAGCGATTGGACCGGAGCAAGCTGTATAAATATACAGATGTTTCACTTTAATTTGTTTTTATCGGTATCTGGTGAACAAATATTCCAGTTGTGTATTTTTTGGGGTAAACGACATTGTCACCGTGAATGTAACAGAAAAAAAGTTGAATGTGCTCACTCCAAAAACCAGTCAGGTGAAAGCAGAGGGGAAACGTTGGGAGAATCACGTTTCAACAAAAAGTATTTAGGGAAATATAGTTCAAAATCATACAACTTGTCATTTAGAAGATTAAAAAGAAGAAATATTTCAATTTTTCCTTCACCGTGACCGTTTAGCCACATAATGATTCAATATTATGATCTAATGAGAAAGGTTTGTACCAACGTGGCCAAACATTATGGGCGATTGGATGGACTTACTGTTCCTTCCTGTCACAGGATACACGATTTAATGCTGTGTAAAACTGTCACTAGACAGCTTTCAACCTTGAAATTGAAGCAGGATGTAGGAGGTATGAAAGGGACAGAAAAATACCCAGCAACGATGCTATACCAACCATGCAGAGAATATGCAGCCAGAAAAGGTACTCGTGCAAGGAAAGCTGCAAAAAAGGTTAAAAAGGTAGAAGTAAAACAACCGTTTGTGTTTGAACGTCTTCGAAAACTTGCCGCGTAAGTAAACCCTAATTAAAGAAAAAGCTTTTACTTTCTGTTCTATCACACGAAAGAGGACATCACATTACATCATGCGCAAGTATTGGAACGAATGATTAACTAAATTAATGCTTGTTTCAGGATGCCCTACAAAAAATTGAGACCTTATGATAACTCAGCTTCGCCTCTTCCAGTGGACGATGTTTACTTTATTAGAAGATTTCGGTCTCAGTGTTATAAGTTCAACGAAGCTGTAGAAATGTTGAGAGAAAGTCATCACCCAACGGTATTTAACGTCCCTAATGCTCCATTGTATTTACGGTTAAATCTGGACATGAAATATCCCAATAGGGCAACTAAGTGAGCATTTTGTTATAATTATTAAAATTATGTAAAACATATAGCAATTGCGAGTAGTACACCAATGAAACGAAATTTTAATGGTTATTAAACTGCTCATGAAAGGTGTATGGATGGATGGAGGAGTGTGATAGAAATGAAGCAACCCTTTCTTCTTGAAGGTATGGTTAGACCATCTGTTTTAGCATTTTGTATTGAGGATCTGGATTATATTGAAAATGTAAAAAAGGGGGGTGGAGCTGATATGGCTGGGGGAAAGGAATTAATCAAAGCAATTCAGGTACTCATTACTAGTTGGATATTAATACATTCAATTTTGAGTATAAAAGAAAAGGAAATAAAGAATTTCATTGAGTATATTGTCTTGTATATTTAGACTGGCGAATTAAATACAGAAGAATTTGAGTACATTGTTGCCCATCCTAACGTCATACCGGACATTACTGTAATTCGAGGTTTGATAAAGAGAAAATTTCCAGCTGTGAAAAATCGAACAATCAGTGTAGACCTTGCTGCGGAGATCAAAAGACTTAAATCTGGAATCAAAGTTGTTGTAACTAAAAACGACCGTGAACCAGATTTCGCATTCTTAGAGGCGCCAATCGGAAGGGTAAGATTTTCATGATTACTTCAGTTCAGAGTAATTGGTAGGCATAAGAGATATTTGAAAAATATTTTGTTATTTTTATGTACACTCGTGCAGCTTGATATGGACAAACTGGAAGAAAATTTTAAATCTATTATTCAAGATACGTTACCACGTCGTGTGAGTGGGAAAACACCTGAAGATTTTATAATTAGTTGTATGCTAAAAACTCCGGGTAATGGGTATGAAGAATTCCAAGTCGATATAACTGATATAATTCAAGAAGTAGAAGCACGAAAACAAAAAATGAAGGAAGAAAATGCTGCTATCTATAATGACTAGTCGTTGTTATTTAGATTATATACCGAGTTGAATAAAAAGGCTCATCACTAACTAAATAGTTGAATGCTTATTTATAAACCAAAGTGTATGCTTTTTAATTATTACGTTCAATAAAAGTTTACATAAAGTTTATATGTGGGATTAAAGTAATCATTGTACCATTTGTACATACTTTGCTACCTATCACCCATGTGTCTTCTGCAGTTAGTAGTAGGTGCCCGAACATTTTGGTGTAAATGGTTGTTGTAGGCTATTTTAGATATTTTAGTTTGCAAATTGTTAATACATAATATAATGCTAGAATAAAATTTGACTATGGTATTCTATTTCTTTAGGAAACATGTTTGAAAATCGCCTTTTATGTATTTTAGCACAAAGATTTTCTACTTACTTGCTGTAACAATGTCATAATGATATCAAAGGTTCTTTTTACGGTTAAACCCCGCATGATCTCATTATAAGGATTGCCCAAGTTATGTTACCGGGTCACAGGCAGCGCAGGTGCCAACTTACTTCCCTTTTATCAGCATTCATCTACTTTACCTGCATAGAATAGGAAGTAATTTGCATGAATGTAAAAGAAAAGGACATCAAAGTGCTGGACGTACAAAGATTGTTGAGGTGGTTATTGGTTTAGTCTTTCTCGACTGGTTTACATGCACATGCTAAAGATGATGATACGATGATACTATAATGGTGTGTGATTTTCACTTTCTGTGTAAAAGGATCACCTTCGTGTGTGCTATCAACATGATCATTCGAAGTCATATAATGTAAATGTGTGGAGTGTGGAGTATGTGCGTGTAGAGATGTATGCCCAAATGTCCACATCTCAAATGCATACACAAGCCAACATTTTCTAATATTACCGAACCTGTTCTGTTTCTCTTCTTGTGTTCACGAAATGAAGCTCTTCTACGCAATGTGTAGTGTAATATGGAAAGGTAGAGCAGCTGAAGGATATTTTTACAGTCTAGTTCATATTCCCTTATATTAATGTCGTAAAAAGGCTTAAACTGCAGCACACAACGTAGCCAGAGAGCCAGACTAGTTTTGTGGAGATAAAATATAAACTTCTTAGAGCTTATGTGGCACCACTTTGCCTCCGCAGTAGAGTTACAGTCGAGATCTACCAGATATCTTGCTTAAATGTAAACCTGCAAATAGTGACTTTCCGAAATCCCGAATGTTGGAGAAACCAGAACTGCGTACTGCTGCATAAAGGCGAACTAAGGACTTCTTTTTCGAGCAAGACATGGACAGGCTGACGATTTTCCTCCGTATTCTTTAGTGTAGAAGACCGAGAAACCCAAACAGAACAATATATACGTTGAGGAAAACACGAAGCTGCACTACGTAAAGCTTTATACTTGCTCGACGAAAAGGTGTTTTTCTCGTGACAGAATACTGGAGTTCATAGTTTCACTCTGGTTCTCATTCTAATAGCAAGTCCGTCTCCGTATGTAGTAGTATTTTTGTCTGGAATTTTGGTAGCAAGTTAAAGGGCAACCCCCATGGACACTTTGTTACTTAATGCGTGAGTTGTTCACTTTTCATCGTATAAACCAACGTTAAAAAGGACTACAACCAAAATCTTATTTGCACTCGTCTAAAATCAGCTCTGTATTCTGCGAACATAATAACCCACTGCAGTGGTTTCAAAGTGCATTATAAAGGCATTTATTACAACCATATCAAATAATTTCAAAACTACAATCACAAAGTGGTCAAATCAAACAGTCTGTTTGATTCGTCGACAAGTTGTGCACAGCGATCAGAAGCTAATTTGTTAAAATGTAAGGGTTCACTAATGCACACATGTGAGCTCCCGTTGTAGGAGTTATTTATTAACCATTTTCACGGCTTCCGGATCTATAAGCTTACCAGTGTGATTAATTTGCATCGCAGCGCGATGACTTAACTCAAACTGAAGGGTCTTTTGATTTTTGTGAAACGGTTAACACATATTTGTATGCAATTACTTGCAAGAAAGCGAATTTTTGTTTGAGGGAGAAGGAATTGTTCAAATGTGAGCCAATTGGCACGTTAAAAAATAATCTTGGGCTTCTATTCTAGTTGTAGTTTGCATGGGAAGATAGATTGTAAAATTCATTTTCCCCAGTTCCATGAAATTAATATTAAGTTAACAGTGTGTTTATAGTGTGCTAGTGGTTTGTTCAAGAAGTTCGGCATTGATAAAATTTTTCTCAAAGAACAGCCACTCTGGTTCAGCGTGGCTTAAATATTTTTGTGGTGGTGCATAGGTGATAAGTGTCCATAATGTACAAATACGTATTTTTGGTATGTCTCATTGTTGAGGCATGGAGCTCTGTACAAGAAGGCCGTAAGTTAAATCATTTACCGTACCAATAAAAGCAAATTTCATATTTATTGTTTGTGTATTTGTAGTAGAGCAATAGTAATGATTGAACATGTAGTTGTCAAAGATGTTTGCAGACTGTCATTAGATTTGAATTTAATTTATTTGACTTTATTTGTCTCGTTTATTATATATCTCATGCCACATTTATTTGAGTTCCTACATGCACATGCTTAATTAGATATTTACAATGATTGTTGCTTGACAAGCGAAATTTTAAGACGAAAAATTTAGCTCTGAGCTACTTTTAGTCTTATTGTGCCTGTTTCTTGTTTCTTTATATAAAAACTGTTTCCTGATGTATGAGTTCAAAAGCAACGTATTTATCGTTACATAGCATCAGGGTATTCCATTTCACTTATTGCTTTTAAAATTTCATGCCTTGAGTATAGGAAATATTGTCCTTTTCTAGAACCCTGCTTGGTTAACAAGACATCACTTTACAAAATCGAATTTAACAAAATTGCTCACAAGTTCCAAGTGAATAATTTGGAAATTTAAAAGTAATGGTTACCAATGACAGTAGCCACTTTGTCATATTGTAATTTCATACATCATACCTGACAAACCAAGTAAAATTGCTTATTTTTGCATTAGAATTACCATGGATATTGACTACTTATCATTACATTTGCACATTTTACATTTGGTTAATGGCAGCTTCGATTGAAAATTGGAATGCATATAAAGATTTATGAAATATTTTTTACCTACTACGCTCGCTAATATTCATTTCCTGCGGCATTAACTTTTATATTTGACTAATATCCTCTAATATTTGCGTTGGCATTCAGCCAAAGATGTTTAAATTTTAAAAGGTACTTAAACAGCATGAAAGAAGGATATTCGCACGGTTAAATTTCCACATAAAAATTAGTACAGCGATCCAGCGACTATCCAGTGTTTGATACCAAGAGAGATACGTTACAAGCTGAAATCATTACAATATTTTTCCATTATTCATATGAAAATTTGAATAGTTCATTCACTACAAAAAAAATTTTTTTTACCTGTACTGAGATTTGAGACGTATTCCATACATACATGGTGTACCACACTCCACACTATCTGAAAATCGCTAAACATGTTTGCGGCTTTCATTGTTTTCACACCCATAACGAAAGAAAATAGATTTTCCATACACAATGACGTGTAAGTTATTTTTTGCACCCACAACACCAAGCACATTGTTTTCACACTAATATAATAGAAACCAAACAAGTTCTCTGTGGGTCAGATTTGACTTATAAAATGAATCGAGTTAATAATTGGATGGAATGGAAAATATAATCGTTTTGTGGAAAAAAATGCCAACATTTTAACAGCTTACAGGCAAACAATATTTAAGCCTGTTCAGGATTCAAGATGGATAACGCTGATTTCTCATGCGAAATAGGATGTGGAATCATTTATGAAGCCATAAGAGTATGATTTACGGTCAATGCATTAGATATACGGTGGTTGCGAGAAGATAACAGGCATATTTTTTTCCTGGCGTTGCCACAAATACCAAAAATGAAAATCTAGATGAGAGACACACTTTCAGTTTCCTTAACGAAAAAAGATTGAAACATGTGAAGTAGTAAAATTCACTCTTAATTAGTAGTCATCTCCAAGGAGCTTCGTTTTCTCTAAAGACGTTTCTATGCATTCATTCCATTTATTTGTACTTAATATATGCTCTACGGAACTTGGAATCCATGAGTCCATTTTTGGTGGCAATATATGATTATATTAATAAGTAAACGGTGATTATACGCTTAGAAAATTCTTTACCAACCCCGGAGGGGGTATTATCTGATGGTTCTCATTGGTTCTATAATCAATAACATTCTAATGCTGAAAACCAAGTTTGGATAGAATACGGAATGAAACCATTTGGGATTATGGGTTCTGGCACAAGGAGTTTTTAACTCTGGCGCCTACACTCACACGAGTCAACCAACCGTAATCAACCTTAAAATTTACCCTGTCAATACCCCTTAGGGTTGAATTTAGCACTTATCTGGACCGTTTGTCTAGCATAGTCAAAAATAGCCGTAGCCGTAGTCGAAAACATACAAACTTTTGTCTCCTTCCCCGTGGTTGCCAAGTTCATCACAGAAGGACTGACGTAGTGGCAGGCAGCAAACAAAATATTGTTTCCTGTTGTGAGCCCTCATTATTCTATAGCATCGGTTGCCACTCTGATAAAGATGTTATGTGCAATGTTTGAATTTATTAAGTAAGAGAGTACAAGAGAACAAGAGTAAAACTTACAATCACTATTGCCTGACGAGACGAGTGTGCGTTATTTATTACGTTTGAGCATACACATATTGTTTTCCGCATAAGTAAGTGTTTTATGTAAGAACGAATAAATCGAACGAAATGCCGTTACCTGTTCGGGGATTTCTTTTTCTTTTGCCGTGAGCAGTGATGGATTGTCAAAAGATATCAAGTTGTCGAGAAACGATTTTTGTCAGACCTAAATAAGTGTTAATGAACCATGATATCCGAACCCGATTATATTTTTGTGATAAGAGGTAGTCAAAATAAAAATAAATCAACATGTTTATGCTTCTTTGTGCCATCACTGTACTACAAATTGCTTAACAATATATACACACAATAATAATAAGTCTCGCTACTTATGTCGTGAAAACTTACTTTCGAAAAATGAAAGCAAATTCACAATCGCCAATGACAACTATGCATGACAATAATACAAAGTGGGTGAGGGGGCATAAAGAGAGAACTGCTGTTGTGTAAAAGCAATAATAACAACTACATAATGCATAAAAGCTATGCCTTTTCCATTATGATTTTGTGAACTCATACTCATGGTAACTAACAAAATGTCTGTAACGTAAGTATGGTATGGTATGCCGTGGGCATAGACATTTTGATGGAGACAGACAAGTATGAAATATAGTATAGTCTAGTATACGACCACTTTGGCAGGTGTTGCAGTTTTTATGGAACGATCGATATGGAAATTCATGTTTGTTTTGGGTTGACATGTTTGTTTGAAGCAACGACCACTGACTACTGGTTTTACTTTATTTTATGGAAACTGAAACACGAACGTTTGACATTTTATTACGAAGGCTCGTGCTTTCACATAAATACAGTATACAACTGCTACAAGGGAGATCATCCAAGGGGTGATGCGCGTTACAATTCCACAACCTTGAATGTTTCAAGATGTTAATTTAGTCATTGACTATTTCTGTTAAATTAACCTATTGTTTAGTATAAATGAATGAATATGCGTCATTATTTCAACTGTAAAATACATAAAACTTTTTGTACGCGTTTCCTGTTAGCGCCATGTAGCTATCAATTGTTTCATGCTACCCTAATTATATGCCCCATATGTTACTTATTATGACTACTTTTGTAGCAATAATTCAAACTTGAAGGAATGTTTTAAGATGAGATAACGTCGTAATTAATCGTTGATTTACAGTGCCAAGATTGGAACTTACGGATCCTGAAGTCGGCTATCATGGTCTGATACGAGAAAATGAGCTTGTTGTTGAAGTAAAACCAAAAATCAGGGCTGTTGGAGCAGAAATTTGCGGATTTCGCATTCTCAACCGACATCATGGAGAATCGCCATTCGAGGTAAGATAGCAAATTTGCTCGTATGATAACATATAACTGCTGGCTAGAGGCACATATGTTTCTTCCCTACTTTACTTTTCAAATAGCAGAGCATCTTCCAACAATTCGTGCAAAAAACTTTCCACCTTGGTCAGCCAGCACGTGTCTTCAAGTATTTGGCTGACTAGAATTCAAAAAAAATATCGCAGGATGTTAACTATCGTTATCATTACTAATGACTTCACTACATGCTGTTGTTGAACCTTTTACTTTTAAAAATTGGATGACTCATGAATGCCAAGAATTCTAAGGAGGGTCTTATCAGTGGTGATTAAACCATCTAATCACCCATGAATGCAGTTTGAATCATCAAAATTATTGGCAACATTAAGCACTTTTTAGTTCATGACATTTGCCTTAGTCATTTACGTGCTCAGATAAACCAACATTAAACGAATTCGTGCCGGTACACAGATGCAATACACACGTACACATACATAACCTGACTGTGATTTTACAAAGGCACACATTCTCGTTAATCCCTGCTTTGATCGAACGCGTACAGCGTAGTTAATAAAATGTTCCTCAATAAACTAATGGCACAGAATTGAAGTCAAGTTCTCTCTATTTTTCCAAAGTTCTTTTCAAATTTTATCTGGATTTGCCCGGATGTAGTAGTCAAAGAGTAGTTTGCACGTAGACATGTAATTTAATTTTACAATTAGAATATGGCTGCTTGTGCTTAAGCAGTCGTTACTCGTCACTGTTTGTGGTCCTGTGTTGCTGTCTTGAATTAACATTATTGCACTCGCGTTTTACGATTTCAATTATTTCCAAGAAAGAGTATTTTTCCTCGGTAGCATGTGTGCTCCATTTTACTCTTTTTTACCTGACTTTCAAAACTCATGAAAATTCATCCTACGTTTATTCAAAAAGCATCCGAATCCCTATAATCGCATCATTCCATCAACCTAGAAAGTAAAATATAATACGCTCATAATGGGATTGCCTATTCGGTGCACCTTGTGCTTACGTCTAATGGAATAAAAAACTGAAGTTTTCCTTAGTTTCAAGAATGGCTGTAGAATTCTTTACATGGTATTCCCACACAACCCTGTCAGGTTAATATGTAATGTAGGCAAAGCAGAAGAGGTACTATACACGCAAAATGTGTAGGGATGTGTATATTTATCACATCATATCACCTGTTGGGAAAATACATATAAATCGTCTTAATCCATCTGCGCGATCTGTTGCCAATAAAATGTTTATGTGAGCTGATCCCAATTTAAATTGAATTGCAAAGACGTCAGATGTACCCCTAAATGATATTCATGGATATCTCCTCAGCACGCTACGGTGGTGCAGGTGTGTGATTAGACAGACCGTATAATGTACTCCCTGATATGTCTACTTTGATTGCCAGCAACGATACTACGAAGAAGTCATACAAGTCTGCAGCCAAATAATAAAAATTTTAAGCACGAAGAACCAACGGCGATTACTGAAAAGCATAGGAGAATAAGAATACACGGGCTAGAATACAATCGAGTCCGTGTCACATATCTTCATATCAGTCCATGGTATGGTAAACAACGTATACGATAAATAAATAAATAAATGCTTAAATACTGTTTGCTATTTAGTTTATTTGAACTTTCTAGCTATTTTTGCGTAATTACTATAAATAAAAGGAGAACATTTTGTATACTAACTACCCACTTTTTTCTGGTATTATTTCAGCTAATCTTTTGTTTGGTTTAGCAAGTAAATATTTGTTGTAGGTAGACACACGGTTTCACATCACTTTAGGGTGGTTGGTAATAAATTACATCATCGAGTAAAATAGGTATATAGCAGGCATGATTTTCGATGAAAAATTATGACCTTCTTTCTGGTAGCATTATCGTATGAATTAGCGGAACAAGCCAAAGACAATTTACCTATATACACAGTCATAAAGTTTCAAGCCATGTGCTGAAATCGATATGTTTGCTGTTGCTAGATCCTGTGTGTTTGGAATATGCGCACGTTTAAAACCAGAGAGATGACGCAAATGTAGTAGGATGTATTTGTTATTGGTCATTTTGGTCATGTATAAAATACACACACGCACCACACGCATACTGCGCAACTATTCACAACAAAAATGTACACAGAGCGTGAACTCGGACCACCAACCGAACCTATTTCCAACATAAACATTTTGCAGAATATAGTCATCAAGACAAGATACCACGTCATATTATGAAGATGTAATTTTTACTTTGTCAGTGCAAGTTTAATTATTGTCACATCATCGCTTCATTGTGCGTTGTTCGCAGTAGGCTCGTTGACAGTATCATTAAATTGATACACAACTTCATATGCAACCTATATAATAAAACAAATTGGTGACAAATATATTTACATGTCACGTCTAAATGACTACATAACATAAAACATGGAAGATGTTATTTGTGTTATGTGTTCCGGTATAAATTAAAAATGATTCTGAAGGCAAATATGGTGTGTAAAAAATACATGCTTTTTAGAGAAGCTTAATCTGTGTAAAACATTATTGCTACAAATGAATGACTTGATGGAATAACCATTATTTGCGCTTTTGGATACATTTTTGAGTTGAGAAATTATACGAATCATAATAATTTTCGTGTCAGGCGATGAATGTCTTTTTAGGAGACAAAACTGGTTTAATCAAACCAAGTTGTACAGTTGCTCGTTATAATTTTGTTAATGGATATGAAATATCCAAGGAGTCTACAATAAGCAATCTCTGTTGAAGCTGAAGTTACCGGATCACCCCAATTCTACCATGTGTTGAATCATTATGACTGCACTGTACATATGTAGTTTTTATAGCATCTCCATAGAAATATTCCATGTTCCCTAATGCTAGGCGATAGCGCATGGCCCATGTGTAACCTGCAATATATTACAAACAATACATATGCAAATATAGAATATTGGTCACTTCGATTTGTTGTATAGTACGGATCTCATTGATTGTACCAAACTATTTTACCCAAAGTTTTGGACAAAACGTACAAAAGTATAGGATGGAAATTTAGACGCATAAAATATTCTGTAAGCCAAATCTTACTATGCAGGACAGAATTTGAAAGTGACACGTAAACGCTGTGTTCTTGAAGGCCATTTACTATGTTGTATGGTATGTCTACATGAATGTTATGTAAAACGTGGTGGATAGTGTCATACATTTACTGTATAGACCGTTGTGCAAATTTCAATCTTTTCTGTGTGCGTCTGTCGTCCACCCTTTTTGCACCGACGTGTAATCTTTCCTTTTTACAGTACAGTTGTTTGACAAAATACGGCACGTCGTTGGTGTAGTGTCTGAAAATGGCCAGAAAATTAAAGGTTTGTTCTTACTGCTTAATTCGACATTCGACATGACCTCCAATTAGCTGAAGTAAGGGACATAGAGACGAACAGAAGAAGACATCTCCCTCCTTACGACGTCGCTACTTTTCTTTGTTTGAACAGACCCGATAGCTGTAAGGTTATCAAATATCGAATACAATACAGTCCACACAGACGATGGCGCAAAAATGATTTTTACTGGGCGACTTTACATTTTGCGCTGGTGTGAAACGTGTGTAAGAATGCACACCAATATGCGTACCTACCAAAATGTTGATTTTCATACGGAGTTAAGGAAATGACTTCTTATAAATAAAAAGAACCCGTTCCTTCTTTGTATAACTGTACTGAAAAGATCGAATGAACCATGTGTGTTCGTATAAGTATGTATATACGTGGCTGTGCCAAAGTGCCAAGGCAATAAGGTATTCAAGAACTGCTAGCGTCATCGGTGTGGGATATCTCAATGCATCGACGACACTCGACACCAACACCATCAATTAAATTACAGACGTGTGTGTATTTGCCTGCCTGTAGCACACTTACGTACAATAATGCCTATAGGAAGTTTCCTTGTATTTTGTTAAATTGTGAGTAACATTCTGTAACAACGAAATCACATCATGTCATTCTGTCGTCCATCGCCAACCTACCTTAACTGCGTTTATGGGAATTAGCCAGTAATAATAATTATGTACATGTGCCAATGATTCAAGACTTCTGCTGACTCAACCCCCATGTACCATAATCACCATCCTGCTACAATTTGTAAATTAATGTTTTTTACTCATTTGGTACACAGCCATGTTGCTCGTGGTGAGGATGAATTTACGTGGGTGTCAAATTCGTCCTCACACATTTAGTCCCAGAAAAAGGCAGTATATAGTAGATTAAACCTACTCTAGCATATATGTATGTACATTTGTTAAATTACTTCTTGTACGTTGTAGACAGAATGTTATTTGTTCAACTTAATCCTCTCTGCGTTTATTCTTGTGCAATCGTGAACTCTGATATGGGGCAAGTAAACATCGAATTTCGGCTTTATCACGGTTCTTCACTCCCTATGCCTCATTGTAAACTAATGTGGCATACATAATTGAAAATTTTTAACAATGCCAAACTCATCTAAGACCCATTGTTCAATTCATTTACATATAATAAAGACATAAACAAAAATATCGTCTGTAAACACGTATACTTTTCATTTTCGAAGCAAAAATTAAATCTTCACCGTGCATCTTGGCTAAAAAAGGAGCACGCGAAATCGTGTCTTCACAGTCTCTTATGCTATGCTCTGGGATAATTAGTTTTCTGTATGCGATTATGTAGTACCTAGATGACATTAGCTATGCAGCGACGAGTTAAATGACCCTTCACCCTTCCTCAGCAAACTTTTAAACTAAGCACTCCGCATTTCAATGTTTTCCTTCGTCTGTGTGTATCTGTAAAAACAGGATAAGATGGAAATCGGGCAGAACAAGGTTACAATCCATACACTTATTGCATTTTCTGCACATTAGTGCACATGAAGTTATCTACCGCAGCTAGCGAAGGCCCGGCAGCAGTCTTAAAAAGTGTTAAGTTTGAACTAGTCAACGGTTGCGTGTATGTATCAGCGTTACCTGTGTGTGTGTGAGTGTGTGTACAATGCACATGGGTGCCTCATCATTTTAGTGATTTTTTTCTTTCTGAGAATAAGCAAGTGCACAAAACGTTATCACAAGAGTTCTAATTCTAGTATAAGGGGCAGGCAACGAATGAAAAATGCACCACTCAGTACTCTGCCCCGTGCATTATAATATCTGTGTAAGTGTGTGGGCGATTATTGTGAAAAAAGTTGGTGTTGTATCTTTCTGTAGTATGATGATGATAATGATGATGTGACCAGTTTTCTTGTCTCACTGGCTTGCATGTTAACCCCTCCTTCACACCCATAAATATGACGAGTAATAATGATGCCGTGATTCGCCAGATTAGGGAATCGTTGTTGGTGAAGATCTTTCGTTCGGTTTGGCTCACCACAACATCAGCTTATTTTTCGTCTCTCGTTGTGTTCTCTTGTATTGTATAACTTATGACAAAGAAATAAAAAAATATTCATGTACAAGCACTATAGCTGATTTTATGGAATAGGTAGGTACGTACTTGCATACGTAGCGTCTCTTGAGCGAAACTCTCAGACTTCTCTTGTATGCAGCCAAGAGAGACAGCTCTCGTCGCGTTGCACATCATTACATAGACAGTTCTATGTACTGTAACGACATCACGATTGTTTAGAGAATGATGAAGTTGCGATTTTCTATTTGGCATCAGCCGCATAAAATATTTAACAGTTTAACGAGTCTTTCTTGTATATGTTATTCAAAACCTGAACAGTGAGTGAGAAGAGCATGTCATGTTGTTGTCGCAGACCCGATTATCATGGGCTTACATCATAAGGAGCTGCTAATCATAATTATAAATAGATCTCAAACTAAGCAGTTTACTATACAGGAAAGTGAACGCAATAAAACGCCAAGTGTTATAACGACCTATTACTAAAACATATGTGGTATCTAGTATGAATGACAATATGATCCCATGCGAATATCCCCTGCTACACGGTGAAAATTAGCACCAGTGGTGGGATGAACAATACATGCTTAAGCGAAAAAGTTGTAGAATATATTACAGGAAATAGAAAATCTGAGGAAACCGTTTCATATCTGATGTTAACATTCATGCGGCTTTTGGTAAGTGACAAGAAATGAGCGCTGTTAGGTGACACTTACAAGTGTTTCTGTAAATGGTCAAAGTTTCACACATAATGAACCAGATAAAATTTCGTCCACTTCTTGGCTGCGACACTTTATTGATTGTTGCGGTATAATATACATACAGTGAGGACCTAACATTTACACGATGTTCATATAGACGGAATACAAAAAACGAAGAAACCACTGATAGAGTAGATATACTATATGATATATAAGTAGGTTTGCCAAAGAAATATCTCAGTTTCCTCCAACTATACATTGCAAGTAGAAGGATGGCCCCAAAGTTTTCCAATTCCTTTAAATTCCTTGATATGTATCACTTTTGCTCTTTACTTGTCAGTCGATGAGACTGCTCTAAGAAAAGATTGTTTTAAGTTTCTCCTCATCATTCATATTAGTTAAATCTTCCCAATCGCGTCTTCACTTACGGAATATATCTGGCCAACAGCAGCATACGATATATTATTGTAAATATCGGCAGGTGTCTTGCTTTTCTTGTATCTTAACCCAAGGATCTTTGACGGGTCTGGAGTGGAGATTCAGTTCATTGCTTTATTACGTTCAGTCACGGTGAGCCTTGCTTTGCTCGCTTTTGCTGCGTACATTTTCATTTATTAAACTTGCCAGCTTGCTCCTGCCTAAACAAAAGATTGCTTTTATCGAAATAATTCACAAAATAATGAAAAAATAACATCTGCTCTACTAAGCCGCAGCAGACAGCATTTC
The DNA here is from genome assembly GCA_027744055.1 of Callyntrura sp. NNG-2020. Taxonomy (NCBI): domain Eukaryota; kingdom Metazoa; phylum Arthropoda; class Collembola; order Entomobryomorpha; family Paronellidae; genus Callyntrura; species Callyntrura sp. NNG-2020. The sequence continues at coordinate 15,179 of JAHZNE010003702.1, forward strand.
TTAACAGCGTTCACTGCGTCGCATTTGTATTACCTATCTATCATCATGAAAGACCTTATGCTTGTCTAAAGGTGGCTGGCTAGAAATATTGCTCTCTTGTAAGAAAAAAATACTGTTATCCATAACCACTTTTGTATCTATACGTACCTTGTGTCAGCCCACATCATTATGAGTTATATAGGTAAATAGTAAATGGATATTGGGATGGCTCGAATGCGTCTACACAATGCACCTCGTCTCGCTGAGTAAAAATGTTTCATTATAAGTATATACCTGTTAAGACCTACCATTTAAGACACCCTATCTATACATTCTGAGTATGCACGGTGCATCTTTTTTCCACTTTGGTGCCATGCCGCTGCTGCCTTTTTTTCGTGATTACGCACGGTGGTGGCAAACAAAGATCTTTTCCTAGAAAATTACCTGTAGCGTATAGTAATAAAGTGGGTAACTAATATCTAGAATTTTGTATTACAGTTGTATATCCACCGCATACTGCATACCTTCCGTCCGTTTCACTTCCAACATTCACGCTAATAAGCATGTGAGGTACTAGTACTGGACAAATAAAACAAATGCAAAGAATGCACAACTTCATAGATAATTATCAAAAACTTGCAATCTCTCATTTGAAATTAACGTGTATGTGTACATCATACTGGGAGTTGGGCTATGCTTTAAAAGATAATGTTGGGTAGTACTTCATTTTCCAACATTTTAATTATGTTTTTTTGGCACAACTATATTTCAATTAGAAACTCTTTTCGTCATCTTCACGGTAAGAGCGTTGAAAACTTTTTTGTAGAGATCCTTTTCAAAACTGAATCTTCTCTCATTTAAACTCTTGTAGAGTTTGGACAAACTAAATTTATTTGGGCTGTTAGAACATCACATTGAACCGAATGTTTTTCACCGAAAGGTAGACTGTAGAAATAACAAGGATGTTCTCAATATATACTTTAGCAATATATAGGCGGTAATATAATATACGATATGCAGTATGCACATACCGTCATCTATAATCTGAGGTAGTTCTTTCTGGTGTGGACGAATGAAAAACTTGGCTCATCCAATTTAAAAGCAAACAAACTTTTTCCTCAAAAACTATCTTCTTTAAAACTTTTTTGAAAGGTTCTTCTCGGTACTTTTTTACCCACCAACTAGTGATGTATCAATATAGTTAGTGATAAAAATAGCGAAAAAACTCAGAAAGTAAGTCTGTTTCGATAGGGTTTCCATAGTTATAGGTGGTACTGATGATAGTGAGGTAACCAACGTATGACTTTTCTAGAAAATCGAACCAAACTTGATTTAGTTTCGTTCTCATTTTTCCTCATTTCCTGAAAAAAGCTGGGATACTAGACCAGCCCAGTCGTATGACTCGTCGTCATTAGTAGTCGTTCTATTGTCAGCAACAGAACAGAACCGAATCCTGGAAGAAAAGCCTAGGTTAAAAGTTACGTATCGTATAGTAAACAAGTGACGTGTCTAACATGAGAAAACTAGCTTTGCTCCAGGTCATTATATTTGGCTGTTTGCAATGATGGTTTCGAAAGAATTGCATCATCAGGAGAAATTGAGAACAATATCTATCGCGTTATAATTTATAGTAGCGCGGCGTATTGCTTACGACGATATAAAATGTTCTATAATGGCCTGTGTGCCTTTTATTGCCTGCAAAGTACAGGCTTGTATGCCGATAGTGTTTTGCTATAAATATTACGTAATCGTTTAATGCGCTGCACCCTTGTCATATCTTGTGGCAAGTGGAAAAATACATTTACTTCGATGCAAATTAAGTCCTTGGGCAAACATCATCGAAAATGAGTTTGAAGTAATCATTTTGATTAAACAGAATTTGCATGTTTTCTATACGAAAAAAAATTGGTGATGATGATGATGACGTACGGAGATCAATAAGAGATGACAAAATACACCTTCGGACGATCGTAAAATGAATCAACAGAGAAAGTTTGTTAGAGGAGGGAAATGACGAACAAAAATGTTTTTGCAGTAATGCTTTTATACTTTGAGAGTAGAAAGCGAGTGTAAAAAACAGCTAATAGCTTTTAAATTGAGAGAGTATACCTCAGAGCTATTTGGTGCACTGTTGTAAACCCTGTACAGTTTTGCTATACGGCATAACGCACGTATAACAGTATAACAACCAAAAGCTTACTTGACAACAGGTAAGGTGAGGTGAGACAGGAACGTCGCTGACGCAACCATTTCGAAAACATCCATTTGTTGTAAAATTGGAATGTCGAAAATATTAGCACAAGCTTTTGCGTGGATGTGAGGTGTAATGTATATTGGGTGTACATGAAGGATATTTTTTGTGTAATTTGATGAATGAAACGTTGATTATTGTAACGGATACGATGATGACGTCGATGTGCTATAATTGGATTGTAAATTGCACGTTTGTACTTGTCGAGTTTCAAGGATGATTGTATTTACATGTTGTTGTTTAGTTTAAATTGTCTTTCATGTATGTGTAGATTTAATTTAAGGCGGGTTTGCAAACGACTTCACATAAAGATGATCTAAGGAAAATTTTCTCATTAACTGGATGTCGTGCACGTTAGAAAATGTTTGTGGTTCTGCATTACCATCTTTTTTAAATTATATTAATGCCTAGTTTTCCAATGGGTGCTTGTAAAGTGGATAGGTATTTAGATGTGCATGGAGAGGATGGCCTGTTAAAAAATTTAACTTAATCTTCATTTTCGCAATATTTTAATTAAGTTACTCGAATATTGTAGTTTTCTATGCCCTGTAATGTATTGCATACGTCTCTGAATAAAAAGATTAATTTAACAAAACCCAAGACGAACTAAGCATGTTAGCCCTACCACTTAAATTGAATGTGTTCAATGAATCTCCAGAGTCTAATTAATTTAATATTGTGGTTTTGTCCAGTTTTCGGCAAGGAGTCTTCATTTTTATTGTACGAATAGCTGTGTACTAGTCTTTTAGGTAGTTTCCTTTACCTTCATTAAAACAGTCTTTGGTGAATTTTTGTTCAGTGTTTGAACATTTGCAATTCTGCGCAATAAAACAATTTTGTTGTATCATGAAATAAAATACGAGTGTTGTCAGAGACAAAATGGATAGCCCTATTCAACTTTAGTTCAATTTACTTTTGTTTGGTTTACTCAACGTGTTGACTGCCCCCGTAGATATTTTGTGCCCGAGCTAACTCAAGTTACGTTGAGCTCTATCGTCTCTATCCAAAAGTTAAACAATATCCGTAACTATTTTTAACTGGACTCGGGCTATGGTAGTACTGAAAAGCGATGATGTTAAGCCTACACAGAAATCCCATTTGGGGATTTCGTAAAACGATGCATGATTCATGTGGTGTCCTCTCACAGTTCCCTGTATGAAAATGATTTGAAGCACGGAACGAGCAAATGTTGTACCCGAGTTGAAGTTACTCGAAGGCAGAGCAGGCGTGTATTGCGATTTCGACGCACATAAGAATTTATTTAAGGTGTAGTGTTTCACACATCACACTTTTAAACAAGCATCTAGAATTCAGCGTGCGATCACGTTTAAGCATCTTTTCTGGTAGGATGGTACTCACGTTGTCGTCACGTTGCATTAGACAGAAACCGACCTTCATTTACAACAACAGTGTGAATGTGCTTTGGTCATTTTGTTTGTATAGGAAGTTAATACAATGGGATTTCATTGTTGAAATTCTTTCGTCCTATGTTAAAGTGCTACTACTACTCACTCCACACGACTATTATCCTGACTCGTATCAGAAATAATAGGGACATGGCCCTGGTGATGGAAAAAACGTTAACATTCCGCGAAAATGATTACGAACATGAGAGTATTTTGTAGCTCCTACTCATTTCGATGAATAACAACCATGGTCGTAGGTTGGCCAACATTGGAAATGGAAACCCAGATGTACAATATTGACCAAACCAAACGAACAATACTTTTATACTTATTGTAGCATGTCATTAAAATGTACTGATATGGAAGAGTTTAGCAGAGAATGGAACCTTGTAAACTACATGCAAATGCTTGTGCCCGCCAGAAGAGAAATACACATGGCGAAGCTCTTGTTTTTTTACAGAATTACTTTTTTGCCGATTTAGTTTACCAGGCTATTTTTAATCTTGATAATGCTCTGAATAATTGCTAGTGTAAATTGCAATGTATAGTTATATTATAAATTAGATGTGGTCTCCATACAAAAAATGCGTTAAAACAGTGCAATATCATTGATGACGGAAACGGAACACAAGTCGTGTACATAGATAGTAGGTAGATAGTCAATGGTTGTTACGTTTTATAAAAAAAAGTTAATAATCGTCCTGTTATAATAATTCCCACAGGCAGAGGAGGACGGCTATTACTATTAACTATTAACGTGCATTTGCAAACTAAACATTTGTCACTTCATATTATCGTATCATTACGTACTTGTAATATGATAAGGAGAGAAAATGTCTTGTTTATCTCATCTATTAACATAAATTCATGGTCTTGATACTAACATACCATAAACTTGATACACTTGCATTTGTATTCACGGTTAATTGACCAATGCTAACGATGTTCTTTAGCCATGAAAGTACACAGGGATTAAGAATGTAATCAAATAGATGTGTATACGAACACCTTAATCCGTAATCAGTTTGCATTCTCCAAAGTATGCATTAAATGTGACACGTTTGAATATGACCTTCCTGGCGGATGACTTTGTAATGCAAAGCAGCCTGATACGTTTTGCCAGATTTGGAAATTTCAATCATAATTCATATACAAATGCGAATGTATTCAAGTTTTCAATCGGAAATGTACCGGTAGTTTTCTGTTTACAACGAATCTGTTTAACATATTTTAGCATATTCATATTAATTATTTATCATGTTTTGAGTGGTTTCAAGTTTCGTCGAAAGCATGTGATTCAAATTCAACATTACTATAAGTCATGACTGCATCGTTGTAAATTCATTCATTTCATAGGGTTGTACAAACTGTCGTGTTGTGAAAATTCAAGCAATTCTACTTTCTACTGCATATTCACCTGTACAGCTTACCTCTGTCCTTTTTGAAAATGCATACCTTCAGAGATCCCACATCACTCACACCAATCGAGCTACTCTACCGTGTATCATACTTTGGCGGTTACACCTCCTAGGCCGGAAAACAAATCATAAAATAAAATTTGTTAGTGGATTGCACGTGATGAAAAAATAGCAATTTCTCCATGTGTTAAAACTCTGTCTAATAATAATGCAGTTGGGATTTTTTGGGATCAGATCATTTTGACGCAGTTCAGGCGTTGCCTCGAAGCTAGCCATTTCCTGTTTTTAGACGAATGTACTGATAATGCGAGGTACTTTTAAATTTATATTTACCAGGTATATCGAGATGTCTAGTTAACATTGTAATAATTTTCGAGCTGTCTCATACTACTGCTTGTGTGTGCAACGCAACTTGTAAAACTAAGCGGTTTCAAGTTATAAAGCAACGCAACGTGCTGTAACAAGAAGCATCCTATTATACGCTGAAATTCTTACAAGTAAACGCAAAAAAATGTATAATATGACGGCGGCTAATAAGACGTACACCCTTGCTTCCGCAACTTCTACACTTGTGCCGTAAGGTGGGTTGAATCTTTGGCTAGATGACTCGGGGAAAACACATGAAACGGTGCACCGTTACATGAGAGAGGGAAAAAGAATGTTCCTGGAATTGAGGAAAAGCAATGATGCTAAGCAACGTCTTAGTCACCACGAGGAGGTAAAAGCTACCTAAAAGAGAAGTTAGTGGCGGAGGAAACGTTGGGAAGAACATGAATCTACCACCACATTGTAACTCTAATATATACCTAAACAGGAGCACCAATACGGCTACGTCTACATAACCGATTTTAAACCCCTCTCTAGAAAGCTGCTGACAAGTAGAGTTATGTAGCAGTAAGCCAAAAAAAGTTTTTGAACGTGTTTCACCACATGTGGTATATAGGAACGACTAAAAATTACCGATGAATACACATGACAGATGTGGTTTTTTAAACATTGAAATTGTACAAGGGGTGAAAGTTCCTAAGTAACGAATAATATAGAGAAATATATATTGACTAGAAAATTACATTTGTTTAACATTATACACTCATGTAACACCAAATAACCCTTTCCATTGAAGCTAAAAGCATATCCAAAAAATGTATTATATTTATTTCAAAAATTGAGACCGACTAATTTCTAATAAGAATGTTGTTCACGTATCCAAACCATTCCAATAATTCCTGTTGTTAGCTAGCAAGTCTAGAACCAATAGATTTCATGCTTCTGGTCACATTAGTTTAACAGAACGGGTCAAAATGTAGTTAATTTACATTTCCAATTTAATTAATTTATTGTATTTAGAGTAGTTACTTCTACATTGCAATACTTGTAAGTGCTAGTACCTATAAGAATACCGTTTATTTCTGGCTAGTTTCAAGAAGAATCCTTCTCCAGACACACACACACACACACATTCGTCGTGTATGTAGCGTCAAATGCTCATAATAAGGTAGCTATACACAGCATCGCAACTGAAATATATGGTTTTTCTTATGGCACGGGAAAGTAAAATTCCCTGGTTCAGCGTTCTGTTTCCTACAAACTAACCAAACGAACCCTTTTCTCTCTTCTGCTCTACATGCATTCTGAAGTAGCTACCACTTGGCACACTGGAGGAGTCTTTGGATAAAGAGTTTATAGTCCTTGAATACATTTATACTTAAATAACCTTGTATATTACTAGATGTATAAGAGCATGTGCCTACATATTTATAGGGCGTGCTATTGTATATACATATTCCTTATGAAAGTTGCTCCCATATCGATCCATTCTCATCATCAGCGACAAGGCAAAGCTTTTGTATCATTTTATTCTGTGTTCAAATTGTGTATACAAATAAGTATACTATGGCACATTCTTTTCCCCGTATAATTTTGGGCTTTCTGTTTCTTTTTGGAACAGAGAAAGTAAACGTTTGATACTTTTATGCTTAAATGTGGGCTGCAGGACTGTAATAAGAACGTGCATAGCTCAGCATTTCTTCGGTGCACACAATGTCTATATTACTGCTACTTCAACTTGTTTTAGGCATTCTTTACCCCTTTTCTTCTCTCTATTGTTTGTAAGTTGCTGTTTGCGGTTATTGTTGGCGAAAATTTACATGTAAGTTGTGACGGCAATAGGAAGACTACACCACCAAAGCACGGCTCGACTGCAATTTTTCTGAGTAATAAGCAAACAATATATACGTCTCTGTTTTCAAAGTCCAGGAAAAAATAAGACATATATATACATTTTTACCATAGTGGCGTGCCGCATGGAGAAGAAGCATGAAGTGACAAGGGTGAAGTAGTAAAACAAAAACAACTTCATATTTGGCAAACGAACAGCCAGTGTTTTTAATGTTCATTGTTGGAGGCCAGTGCAGTTTCCTGACATTTCAAATGGGTTAATATGAATTCCATGGCGTACTAAGACTCCTGCTGAAGAAGAACTGGAGTGAACCTATTACGAAATCTACTTGAAAGTTTGGGGAAACCAAAAGCGTCTCGGGTATCATTGCACAAAATCACATTTGTGTTCTTGAAAGCCACGCGCATATTGCAGCGTTGGTTGGTATTACTCGTAACGTATAGCTAAGCCTTACTTTTACGATCTAGCAGTTTGGAATTATGACTTAGCTCCTCTTACCCTTGCACTTACAAAAGCTAAAATGTCTTCCAAATGGATGATAGAGGTGGTCATTGAAGAAACTGGAAAATTGCGTTATTAATATTTTTAGTGTGACAAAGCAAAGCTTGTATTCGCTTCTACTCCAAAATAAAGAGTTTTGTTTCGTACTTTACTTCGCTTTAGTACTTTTGCTGACGCAAATGTAATGTAAAACCATTTCGGGTCTGTAAACAAACATTTCGTATTTTTTCGAACAAAAAGCAGCTACAAAGCGCATAGTGTAGACAAACACAATTCACATTGTATTCACATTAATGATTACCAAAACTGTAAGCTTTTGTTACCTGAATTTAATTTTTCTTCACAAAGTCATCCATCATTTCTCTATTCCCCAGCAAGCGTATACCTATTCAACAGTTCAAAAATGTGAATTAAATTGAACAAAATAGAAAATACTTTTAGCAGTCATGCTTTGGTAAACTTGACTGAAGAATGCATTTCTTTTAACAAGTTTTTTTATACATTTCATTTCCAGGAAATAAAAAGGCATTTTCACTTTGTCAGCAGTCAGCAAGCCTTCGATCCATTTTGTATGTGGTACTCGTTCTTAAAGTAAATAAGCTGTATGCAGTTCTACGAAAACGAAATGTATGTATGCACGTACTGCGTAGTGAGAGAGAGAGAGAAAAGTAGAAGTGGAAGTACAACAAGATCTAGCTAAGTGGCAGAATTACATGTATGGAGAAAGTTACTCACGCTATTCATCTCTACAAAATAAATTGCTATAGCCCCCTCATACAGAACAAACCCGTCAGATTTGTATATGAGACATGCACACAAAATATATGGTGTGTTGCTGGTAGGATATAAGCAAGCATTCGCAATATTCGATTGTTATTTCGTGTCGTGCTAGAAGGAAAAGCATAAATATATAATTTTGCTGTTGGTTCTCGCAAGATCGACAGAAAAAAGACCCCATTTAATATTTTTCCCTTTTCCTTCCTCTTTTCTTCTTTCTCTCTGTGCTATTACTTTTATTTATTTTGGAAAATGAAAAGAAACCGTCGTTGTTAGTAAGTCGTTGGATAAACAGTCACGCCGTGGCAAGCCCGCTTTTGTTGGTATACCTTGGTAAACATTTTGTGCACTCTGTCGCTCGTCCGTTTTTTTTTCACAGAAAATTGTTTGCACCAGTACCCTGTAAAAATTATTCCCTTCTAGTGTTGAGAATTGAATGGGCATATACAGCCAGAGTATCTCCAAGCATATTATTGTTGTCGCAGAGTAAAGGGTTTTCCCTTTCCATCACCGATTTATTGTACTGTGGAGAGTCGTTTCGTATTCTATATGAATGTAGATACGATTGCATCAAAATAAAAATAGTGAATGCAAGTAACAAAAGTACTTTTAAGGTTTCCGTATTTATCAGATACGTTTTATATTAGATTGCTAGTTCAGTGATTCAGACTAAATGGGCTTTACTTTTCTTTTTCTTGCATCGGTATATGTACGTAGTAGTATATTTCTTCCAATTAACGCCGGATCTTCAATAGTAACATGTCTGTAATAATAGTAATAAAACCTTACTGAACGCGTTTCTGAAAGAGATTCGGCAACAGAAACTCCGGCTTTTATTTGAGAAAATGTGGTGGTATTATAATTATACGCTTTACTGTCTAAGTAAGTTAGCAAGCACAATTGGGCTTCTGTGTAACAGTAACAAAAATGCAAGTCGACCAAACGGTTTATGATTGCTTTCGATAACGTTGTCAGAAAAATAATACCGGTAGAAAGTATCAACTTTTATTTTCAGAATAATACTATTTAAACACACGGATTACATGTGACATTACAGGGAAAGCCGAAAATTATTGTTGGCTTTGGCAGTAAACACATAACAGGCAATTCCTCTGACTACTTTGTACACTACTAGGAAAACTCGATTACTTTCTACGATGCCACAGTAACCACGATAGCTCCTGAATGTTGTCTTCATGGGGATGAGTCATCGACCGACCCAAGCGCATCATGCATCGCGTCATCATAATCATCATCATCAATAGAGTAGTAAGTAAGCAAAAGTAGCATGTTACTTGTAATAATGTAGATTACGATTCCAACACTGCACTCCACGATTTCATCATGTCTGATGTAGACTCGGTACTATAACGAGAAGACTGGCAAAGAACAGGAATGCTAGATGAAAGATGAGTACTCTTATTATGCCGATACATGCTCTGAGGGAAAACTTTTTCTCGGGATGGCACTTTCTCCAACCCTCGTGCCATTGTGCCGTTGCCACGGGTTTTGGATACAAATGCTTCCACACTGACTTCTGAAAGCTTTACTGGATATTGCTAGTGGGAATCTGGCGTGATAGCCGAGAGAAAATGTATTTTCTGATTCTTTGAAAAGGAAAACCGGAGGGGAAACGAAGAGTCTAGAAATGCAATGTCTTAGGGATATAAAGCAATAGCTGTAAGAATAACATACCTTCGGTGTACCATTACTATTCTTCTGTACGGTTTGAATGGTACCGTCGTCCCTTTTGGTTAGATAGGTATACTATTGAGACATGGTTTTGTTGAAGAAACTGTAGAAATCTCAAACGGTTTTATGTTTCCTTCTTGTTTCCGCGTCATAGGTTTTCGTTGTATTACAGTAGAAATGAGTGTCGTATTTGTATAGCTAAAAGGATGCATTTCGTCCGCAATACCGAGTATGTACGCCATTTTTTTCGTCTTATCCTTCCAGGCCATTCAATCTGTCAATTCTACTCTAGACATCCATGTAATATTGTCATACATTCTCTTTTTATATGCGTACGGCCTTGCCTGTGTTAAGCAGCCCGTGAAATGAGCCTTTTAAATAGAACGAAAAGTTTGTTGATGCATCAGCTCCAAATTATTGGCTGTACAGACCTTGGGAGCTTTAGTAGCGTTTTTATGGTAAAACAGCACGTTATAGTTGTAGAAGCGAAACAGAAAAGAGACAATGAATGGAATGTCGGATAAAGCACACACACACAAGCCGTATAGTAAGCGTCATGTAGGCAGAAAGAAATCTTAAAGTGTAAAGTTTGTTACACAGAGTTACTCGTAAAGGGGAAGTGCTATTGTTTCTTGAACAAAAACCCAACTTTTCCCCTAACAGCTCTCTGACTAATAAAATATCCGGAGTGCATTTTTGTAGTGAATGATGTTTCTATGTAATGAAATAAATGAGCGATGAAGCGCTGGGCCTGTGTGTATGCAAAGTGTGCTTGCATCTCGCTGTGTATGATAACGATTTATTATGCAAAATGACGGGGGAGATGTGCATAACCGTCGTAACCACTACTACTGTTGGCACCATTAAAATACTACCACAGACATCATCCACAGAATAAGAAAATTCTAACTGCAGCAGTAGGCGTTTCGTTGACATGTTATCAGAGAATGAATTTTTGCACATTACGTATTCTGTATGCGTTTCTCGTTGACACCTTTCTCCCGTCTCGATTCTTTCTCTAGACTGTGGCTCCCTGTCTCTTTCTATGGCTCTCACTCACTCACACGAACCTAGCTCACTTCTATTTTCATTTCACAATCTAACACCAAAAATCCTTCCCTAAATGTAATATCTGTTCATGCATTCTTGATTCGTTCGCTGTCGTCGTTGTTGTCTCGTATCATCAGGGGTACAGCAGATATCCATTTCTGATATGAAACAGATGGATTATCACGTAGGTAAAAGCACTCTATACTATGATTAATATTTGTATGTCTGTCTGTCTGAACCTAACACTTTAAATTCAGAGAACATAGATGATAGATAACCGGGAGATGTGTTCCGTGGGTTTTGAGACATATCGGTCAACCAGCGAGGTGTTCAAAGAAATTTTTTTATGTGACGGCTCATACCAAAGTACCTTGCCAGTTGAAACAAGGTGTTCCTATGAGAAGTCAAAATGTACGTTCGGGGACGCAGAGTAGAATGTTTTCACTCCGCTTTTGTTTTTCTTAAAAGCCCTCATTGGAAGCACTTATCATATTGAGCCACAATGCATCTTGCTTTTCCAGCAACATTGTTTCCCTTCAGTTACAGCGGGTTTATTGTTTGGAATATTAAAATGTCTACGGTTTCGTTTTGTACACATGTTCACCGTGGCCTGTTTTCTATTAGGGATACCTATAAGTTGTTCCTCTTTTAACTCACATTGAACTATCCACAAAGGATGATGCTAAGTTATTTGTAAAATATTGTTCATGTCCATCTTCTTCATAATACGACGTGAAGGCATATACGAAGCATCCTGTACTTCAAAAGGAATAAGGATATACATATACATGAATTATGAGAATGTCGGTTGAGCCTAAGTGCGGTAAATCATTGTTAGAATTTTAAAGACAACAGCGAGCTCTATGGGCTGAGTTGTGTCTGTATGTTGTGGAAACTGTTAAAACCAGAATGACTTTCATCTTCACTAATGGCTGTTAATATCTGTGTCAACATTAAGCAACCATAAAGACACAAGAAGCTATCAAGATTTTTTATGGCAATGATAGGCTCCGCACAGCGCTCCATTCTCTGGGAGATTTTGACAGCCTCCTTTTTAGTGTCACATACTGCTTAACTTGGCTACGATATCCGTACAGTATCATCATCATCATCATTATTATTATCATCATGATGATGGTGATATGAATAGATGAGAGGGAGATTGCAAAACATTTTTTGCGAAATAGTATTCCCATTAGTGGGCTCTTGTAGTGAAGGGGCATTATGCATGGTGGCAATCTACGAGAAAGTGGAACATACATATTAAGATCCATATCTCTCACACCGCCAAAAGAAAAGCTTTATACACTTTAAGGGTCGTCCGTTACTTGTTTCATGCTTTCCTCATTGAAAGCAGTATTTATACACAGACTCGATATATTGTTGAAGGTGAAAGGGAAATGCAGTCATAGAGCTATTTTCCTTCTCGTGAACATGCCCATTTGTAGTACCCGTCGTTTTCTATGTTGACTCCCCTCTACCTGAATTTTCTCGGGGTAAAAAATTGTGTGTTTAGGTTGACATATCTTTCTCGTGCTGCTTTCCCTACAGCATTATAATGCTGCTCAAAAAGTAGGTAGGACATTCCGGAACTTTTCTCATTTCGCTGGAAACATATTATGTGTCTTTACTTCCCCCCACATATACACACGGACACATTGAGGAGAGTAGAAAAAGGTGTTCTGTTGTAATCATAAAGTACGGGTGGAAAGTGAATTGGCTGCGCTGAAAAATTGTTCTTGGGGATTACTGCTGAGCCATCAGCGGAAAACAAGCTTCTTTCCGTTCCCATTCAGCTCATTCATGGGAAAATACAAATACGTGTACATCTCCATCGCTAGATTGCTTGTTTTCCCCGAGAAAAACATTTTATGTCTATTTTTCAAAAGAGTATGTGTGTTTATCACCTTCAAAGTTTGTAATATGTATCTAAGAACGTCACAAATTCAACAATCCATTATACACAAAGCTTTTTGGGAGAATTTCTTACTCTACATAATATATTACTGGCATAATATAGGTATAGGTAAGCTTTTACGTTGGTTCATGTAGTCAGCAGAATGGTGATGGTAGTATGTGGCGAAACTTAATACGAATTTGGGTTCCTATCTTCTACCACGATCATAGTGTCTTTCCTGTGCCGTGTTTTTCATTATAAAATTCTGCGTGAAAGATTTGTTCTATTCTGACTGAGGCGCTATTACACAAGCGGAGATATTACTAAAGATAAGCTATAAAGTAACATGTATGACATGACATGGCATTTTTCACTGAAGGCGTTTTCCAGTCAACACTTTCTTTCAATAAAATATGCTTATGTGATGTGTGTGTTGTTTACCTGTCCACTTGGGAGCCGACTGTAAGTTTGAGACAGGACAGACATGCTCATTCGTTAAAAGCTCCATAACGCTCATGTTTGCAATTTACCATTTTAAAACATGCTTTCTCCATATTATTAACGGTAAAAGAGGAGAACTCGTATTATTTATAGAAAAATACATTACCTTACTATTCTTAAATAATTCAGCGTACATTTTTAAGCAGTACAAACAATACTACATATCTGAAACAGTGGAAGCAATTTGCGTGCATAATGTGCCCCTCCACTTAAAATGTTGGAATAATAGGAAATGGTGGATGGGTGGATGTTCTTCTGAATTGCCTAAAAAACAGAAGAGTCAACACAAGAAATAGTGGTCATGCTAATATTTACATTTCGTTTATTTCATTCCGTTTTTCCGTTTTCTGCAAACATTCATTGAAGGTAGGCTTAAACTTTACGAATGAGGATTTTTAAGCTGTTGTACCATGTAATGTTGAGAATTTCGTATAGAGTAAACGTTTTTTTCGACTTCGGGGGTAGATACAAGGTAACCGGAAAATGATGAAAGCTTAATGGAAGATAAAAAGAAATGTTTCATGAGACAGGTCACTTAATTTGCCCGTTCAAATTAGCTTCTTCTAGCGGTTTTAAACGGTGGAGTGGCATGCTCTTGTTGGGTTTTGTTGGTTGAGTAGATTTAAGAGCGTTATAGATGAATGTTTATGATAAAATGCGTCAGCAAATTGACGACAGGTGTAGGTATGTATTTACGCCGAGAAAAGTTCCGGTTTTATCTCAGACCTTCAGGGAATTTACATGAGGGGAAAGAGGATATGTTTTGTAGATGTACAAAATTTATCTGGTTACGACATACATCAAAGCAAAATTACCCTCAATACGATTTCAGTAGTTGGCTTATGTTGTTACATACATGGTAGGAGTCTGGTGATGTTTGCCAGTGTCCTTGAGACAGGATATAAAAATTATAAATTATGGTACTAAAGTTTCCCCGTGTAGGTTAAATAGGATTGTGCAGACAGATGCGCCATTCATTCCATGGGAGGATTCCGATTTTATTTGCAGCAGCACACCAAATTCATTTTACCCGTGCACAAATCCTCCGTCCATTGTGAATACACGTAGGAAAAATCCAAGAAGTGGTGAAAGGGATAAAAACATCAAAACAGACGCGTAGGAGCGTAATAAGATTGGCTACTATAATTTTACTTCCCGTTTATGTATTTAGTGTGTCTGGACAGACACAACGCAAGCGAGACCGCTTTTTAGTTTGTTTGGCAAAGCTCCCCGTAATTCTAATGCAATGTAAACAGCTTTATTGTTTATTTGAAAAGGATTCCCTTTACTTGCTGAGTTTGTCAATGCGTTAATGCTCAAATAAGCTATAGTTATTGTGCGGGGTATGGCTGGGAATGTATTAATACTTTTTGTACATAGAGTAGAACATTTCACAGGCGAGGATGACATAATGGTTGTAATGTTGTGTAAACAGTGCTGAGAATAAATGTTACTTGATGTAATGGGAAAATGTTTCTTTTTGAGTCATTTGAGTATACACCATGGTGTTGGGTAGACACCTGTAAAATACCTGACATCTCGTGTCAACTTGAAGAACACGAAACGAAGAAACAAAATCAGCATCAGGCGTTACGGAATAACTGATTAGACGCTATAAACATGTACGATGCAGTGATTCAAAAAACACGTTTTGTGGCTGTTTTCATGATGACTGCAAGAATATCACGTATTTCACGATTTACCCTTTTCTCAGTACTTGTACAAAGAATCTACACATTTGCTCATATATGCGTCAATGCGTGCCCAAAATAGCTACGGTTATTACTTCACAGGCGACAACTAATTACAAACGCATGGTGTTAGCTATTCCAAATGATGTCTTAATTGTGATGCATCGCTTTGTTCTCAGGTAGGATGAGCATGAACATCAAAAAACATTTTATATTCTTTGGTATGATAATTAAACTGCTTACGGTCCAAGAACCATCGACCAACATAAGAATTTAATAATATAAACATACTCCACAATACCACTCTATTATTATCATTCAAGACCTATCCTAAAATATGGTAGTCGTGGAGTATACAGCACCAACATTACACCTACTCAAAAAGCATGAAATGAGAAGAAAAAAAGGGATGCTAGATTGGCCTGTAACAAAATTATACTAGTTATTCCTGGTTTCCTATATCAGAAGTTTTGTAGAAGATCCGGTGTATTTTAAGAGTGTTGGTGTCGTATTTCTCTAAGAATAAGATTTGGACCTATTTCCAAAAAATGCTCTTCCCATTGGAATGGTAGAAATCTCTTTAGTTACCTATATATACTCGCTGAAGATTACAGACAGGCCGGGCATGATGAAAGAAATGAAAAAGGAATTTGTGTGTAGACATAGCGCGGTTTTGATGCCCCTTCCGTCGTCTTATAAGCGATAAGTCAGTTTTGAAGTCTGTGCACACAAAAATGTGTACAAAAAATATACAAGGGATAGGTAGGCACATATTTCGACCAAAGATTCATTTTACCCTGGCTCCTTTGTGCAGTTCCAGGTTGTGGCATTTGTCTTCGTTTTGATCTTCTTCTTCTTTTTTTTTTTTTTACCTTTTTTGAGTTTACGGTGAACATGTAGAATATGTTGCATCTCTTCCCAAGAAAAAATGTGTTCCTCCCAGAACTAAATTTTAGGCTGAAGATGTAGGTATGTATCGTGTTCTCCTGCAAGTTATACCAAAATATAGAAAGGAGTATTTTTGGATGTTTGGATGACAGTGTGGTGTAGGTTCACTGGTATACTGAGTCTAGTTGTTCAAGTAGTTTATAGTTGGTAAGGTGTAGTCGTAATAGTGCAGGACTAGTGAAGCCTCATTTTGTTTTATGATCATGGGGCACCATTAAGGCATAAATATAGAGATCTTAAAACCTTTCTCTGGGGAATCTCCCATTTTAACAGAAAGCTCCAGCATCCTCCTCTCTTCCCTGTTTGCTTCTTCCCTTCCTCATTTTCCCATCTCCATAACTGACTTTTTCAACGTTTCCGTCCCTATCGGAGGAAGCAGCTGAAGAAGCAGCTCTCCCAGATTTTATGAACTGTAGAAAACTTTAGAGATCCCCAACCTTCTCCTCCACCGAATCATAATGGTTTATAACGAAATCCATGTACCACATTATATACTACAACCCATTTCACTTGAGTCATAGGAAATATGGTAGCAGGGTATGCTGATACTCGTTCGGTGTGAGTAAATCGTATCACTCATCTTCCCAACCTTTTAACTGCAGTTACGCATCACTCATATCTGATTTACTGCCACACTGTCTTGAAGAAACGACGCACAAGTTAGGGAAACAACAAAAATGTGTTCTTGGTTATACAAAAAAAAACTTTTAACATGGCACAACACGCGTGTGTCATCAGGTCATCATCAGCTTACGAGATGATATCGATTACTTAAATACTTTGAACCGTAC